>VDFB02051464.1:0-25616 GCA_007258455.2 Sequoia sempervirens
AGCCATGAGAAAGTCTCCCCATCCACCACCATTTAGCAACATACTCCTATAAAGAAGGATCCCTTAACCACATATAGGATGGAACTTGAAAGATGGGGACCAAGGAGCATGAGGCAAAGTAGTAGATAATTTAATAGGCTAGTGATCCAAGCCCCTCCAATCCAAAATCTCAGAACTAGTAGAATAGGATCCTCCAATCCAAAAACAAGAAACCAAGAAATGGTCAAGTCTCTCAGCAATACAATTCTCCCCCACCCTCCTATTACTCTAAGTAAATTGACCATTTTGAGGATTGATGCCAACAAGATTCAAGGAAAAAATATTATCATGAAGAAGGAAAGTCAAGGGTTCCAACCTCGCAGTACCACCCTTCTTCTCATCTAACTCAATAGTGACATTGAAATCACTAGAAATAATCCAAGGTAAAAGAGGAACAAGGCTCCAAATAAAATTGATATGAGACCAAAAATATTGCTTACTAGGAAAATAAGTAGGTGCACAGATGTTTGGTAAGAGAATAGTTTCTCCAATCTCCAAACTTGAAGTGACTGTAGAGATAGATGAATTCGAGGACATTCACCAAAGAGGATGAATATTCAAAGGGTTCCATAAGAAAGCCACAACCCCAACATTACCATGAGCCCTAATACATTAACATTCACCCTAACTCAATAGCTTCGGTACCAAACCAACCTTACTCTCAATAGAAAACTTACTCTTCTAAATAAAAAGAGCATTAGGAGAGTGAATTCTCACCAGATCACGAACAAACTGTTGTCAAGGGCCACTATTCAAGCCCCTTCCATTCCACAAGAGGATGATCATTTCAGAGGGTTAGAAAAATGAGAATCCAGAGTCTTAACAGATCTTGACTCGACCAAAGTCTCCCCCATCATCTTTATTTTCTCTAAGTCCTTCTTTCTCCCCACCTTGGAGGTCTTCTCAATAACCCCTTTTATTTTATCTCTTTAAAGAAGTCCTATAGAAGGATAATCCTTGTTTCCTTTTACCGAATCAGATGCTTCTTTCACCGGTGGCTGATAAATCTCCTCCCCACCCATATGCACATTAGCAATAGTCTCAAGCTTCCCTGGAACCACCATACTAAGATCAATATCCAATTGCAAAGCACCATCCTCCTATGAATTATGAATTTTATCTAGAATAAATCCCTCTTGAACCACTTCCATGGCACTTTGATCCAAAGCCAACAGACCTAGTCTCACCTCTTGTTGATTAAGATCATCCAAAACCTCAAAGTGATTAAAGGTGTCACCTTCCATTCGATCCTTAAAATATCTCTTCTGACCATGACTTCTATTATAAATCTTAATGGGAATAAACCCCTTAGAATCTATAACATCACTTGGAATGGGAACCTTGCCTTTGTTAGCCTTAGGAGGGTTGCGAGTAGGCTATGTATCCTAAGGCTTAGGGGCTTTGGCCCTAGGGAATCTACACTGCATATATGTTTATATTCGTGAGAAGGACAACATCAAAAAGGAAAAGTATCACAATCAAGTTGCTGCACCCAAGAATACAACCCTGCACGAATTTTAATAGAATTTGGAAGAGGGTGACTCAAATCGATATCAACATAGATGCAAGCAAAATTCATAACCCTTCTATTATGTGTTTGTTGAGAAGGTCCACTAGTTTCCCAAGGGTCAAAAAAACCATGTGAAATATGTCACTACACCAAAACTCCATTGGAAAGCAGGGAAGACACACCCAAACCAACAGTCAATTTGGAAGCTCCTCTAAGGTATTAAAGCTAGCATGCCAGGGTTTAATAAATAGACCAACTTGATTTTGGAAGTAAGGCCCACCCTCAAATAATCTGCTGTGATTAGCCATGCAATGAAAAACCTCCATGAAATAACTATTATCCAACAACATTTCTTCCATTTCACCCTTGGGAGACCAATTCATATGAGCCCATTTCTCCAAAAATGGGAGCAAAACCCACATTCCCATAAATTTGCAAATCAAGGCATGTTTCAAAAAGCTCTCTATATCCTTTGCAATTGATTTGGGCTAAATTACCGACACTGGCCTCTCTTTACTTCGTTTAAGGAATCCATTAATCTTTGGGATCCAACGTCCACCCGCTGAAGAAAAACTATACATCCCTGAATCATTAGAGGATAAACTATTCTAATAAACCCTCATCGAGAATGAATGGCATCTAGCTGTGACCCAGTTACACACTGTGGGAAAACACACTCCCACAACATGCCATTGATGCCATCTTTAACCCAAGTCTTCTAAGCTTAATTGTTACTTATTTAATGTTGTATTTAAAATATTAAATTAATATAATAAACATATTTCTCAAAGTTTCAAATATTAAAGACAAACATATAACTTGACACAAAACATAAAATATTGTGTAGATAGTGACATAGTGTGATGGCTAAGTTGTGGTGTTGTTGCTTTTGTCATCAAGATTCAAATCCCATTAGAATTTCTATTGAAGGTGGTATTACAGATTTACATTTTACACTACCAATTGTCTATATTAGTGCGTTTTATAAGATATGTTCCAACAAGTTTTTAGTGGTTGATATTTTCCAATTGGCTAATATTTGAAATTTGGGAATCCAAAATTGGCTAATAGTCCGAGTTGTAACATGACTTGAATCGCCACATTTTTACAAAATTTTATTAGTCTTTTTTAAATCGCCAAAGAATTTATTTTATTAAAACTTTTGACTCTAATATTCGCCACAACATTTGATACATGATTTGATCATATTTGCCTAAATTTTATAAGTTATAGTAGAAACCTATATTAATTCGCCAACATTATACCATAATGATTAGTTGCTTTAGGGCCATATTACCAATCTATAGTTTCCACCATTGATTGATAATATAATCTAATGATCCTTGTTGTATTTTGTGAGGTAAAATGTACCCACAATCTGTAATGCTCAAAGGGCATGAAATCGTTTTTCGGTCATGATCACCTAAGATCATGATCCAAAAGCAATTTTGGGTTGCATGAGCATTACAGATCGAGGGTACATTTTACCTCATAGAATTCGAGGGTTGTTAGATCAACAATCAAAAATGAATTTCATACTCCATAAGCATTACCTCAGAGAATACGAGGGCCATTATAGATTATATTTTAAATCAATTGTGGTAAGTAAATATTATAGTCTACCCTTTAAACCCATCGATAGTTTCCCCCCTTAGGCTCCTACTTTTCCACAAGAATTAGTTTTTAGATTGGAAGGATTTTCCATCATAATTAATGAATTTTTCTATTTATTTTCAAGACTCACCAATATTTTCTATAAAATTTTAGTGATGTAAGAAAATTAGTCAATAAAATTAATACTTTTCTCAAAAAAACAAAAGATTCACCGATAGAAATTAATATTTTTTCAAAAAAAAAAAAGATTCGTTAGGATTTTATATCTTTTTGGAAGGGGGTTTCTTAAAGATATCACTAATATGTTCATAATAATTAAATATTATTAAATACAGTCATTTAGTGTAAAGGAAGAAAAAGATGATTTATATTAATGTTATTAAAAGATTTGATCTGTTTGTTATTAACAGATTTCCAAGTGTTTACTTTAAATCAAAACAGATTTCTAAGTGTTGTTTGCCAACTACTTTGTAGTTGAATTAGAACCCTTTCACAAATCCCGTTTAATTAACCAAAACATATTCAACATACTCGGTTTGAATTTTATGTTGAAACTAGTTTTACATAGGCTTCCCAGCCGTTTCATGAACGAATATAGGATGTATTTATCGGTGAAGCTTTAACTTTGTTGCTTCAACCTAAATTGTTGTTTCATTGCCGTATTTATTTATTCTTTTCTGTACCTTCTTTAATATTATGTTTTCATGCGAAAGCTAAATGAATAAATTTTACCCTGGTCGAATCTAATTACTTTTAAACAAATTTTAAAATCTACAATTACATTCCAATATCCCATAACCATTCTCAAAGAAAACCCGAACATTCAGAAGATTCATATTTGGAAAACTTAATTGATTCATCGCTGGAAATGTCATATAATAAATCTACGCGAGTGCTACAGAATCACAGCAATACAGAGCATAGTACGTTTTCTTATTTAGAATGTCTTTATTCAGACAACACTGAAAATTTTAAACCAAAACATTGCTGCATGCATTTGAACATCCTCATTTATCAGGATGTACAGGAAACAGATCCAGTGTTCTTCTATCGGATGGATCTACCGATGAATTCCTGCGGGTTCCGCTATTCACTTCTTCTTCCTGCATATCAATACATATTGTTCAGAAATCTGCCACAATCTTATTCAGAAAACATATAGTTTGAAAGACAAACCAGAAAATTTAAACAAGCTTTCATACTTGTACAGAGCTCTTGTCAGATGACCTCTTGGAACGAAAAAAAGAAGTCCATTTTGGCGACTTAAATACTGAAGGCCATTTCCTGGCTGAAATATGCATTTTTTAGGTTAGTCAAAAAAACAATGTAAACAGCAAACTCATAATAATCTCCACGGGCTTGTAATCAATCCTGCTTACATTGTTGTGGTTGTTCCTTTTTCCGTTTCTCTCTCGCGGTGGCATTCTGAAACCAGTAGAAAATGTTCTTGCCTTCTACTCTGCCATAGCGCTGCAGCTGGCTTGTAATACGGTTTATCTGTTCCACCGAAGGATTTCTTGTTCCGCTCATGAATATTTGGTCCAATATTCGCTTTTGATCGTCAGTCGCCCTCCATCTACTGGAAACGCTTCCTCTCTCCACAACACTGGAAGATCTGATAAGCCTTGAACCTGAAGCAAACAAAATAATAGAATTATTCTACGACAACGAACAGCATCATAGCGAGGGGAAAGTCTAGAATTTCTCACAAAACGTGAACAACCCAATTCGTTTGAAAAAATCAGGAGGACCCAGTTCGTTTACCTTGAGCAGATCCGCGATCCATTGTCTTCTCCCGAACCTAAACTTGAAATAACTGAAGCTACTTTAAAAACCTGGAATTGGAAGTCCCGTAGATATGGCGATGGTTAAAAGCGATTCGCGATGTGCCGGGTGGTAGTTGTGACATTAAGCTAGCGGTAAACACCTGGCGGTTAAAAGTAAAACAAACTTCTACGAAGACTCCCGTGATATCGCGATGAATATTTTATTGATTGCGATATAGCGGGCATTGGCTGGAGGTACGGCAGGCGGTTGAAATAAAACAAAAACTTTACCGAAGACTCCCGCGGTATCGCAATGACTAATTTATTGATTGTGATATAGCAGGCAGTGGTTGGCGGGGACGGCGGCAGTTAGGGTTAATATTCCAACACTCCCCCTTAAGCATAACTGCGCTGTCCACCATGCCCAATCTGTTCCTTTGAAAAATAAAATTATCTCTTCCCGCGGCACGTAAAAATATACTTTGTTCTTACGATGCGCAGGAATTCACAAAATATTTCACCATCTTCCATTCATTTTTGTATACGATTAATGGAGGGCTCCTTTGCTACATCTATTAAATCCATTCCATCAAAGATAGCTGTCTATTACGCTTTATACCAAGCTCTTGGGGCTTGCTTCAATCCATCTGATTACCTTTTCAATTTGTAAACTTTGTCTTCGACCGAATTTCATATCGGTCGATCCACATAAACTTCTTCTTCTAAATAACCATTTAAAAAAGATGACTTTACATCCATTTGAGATACGGACCACTTATTCTGAGCTGCTAATGCTAAAATCATCCTTATAGTATCCAATCGCGCTACAGGTGCAAATATTTCATTGTAATCAATTCCAGGCTGTTGTGAATAGCCCTTTACAACCAATCTTGCTTTAAGCTTCTGAACTTCATCTTTTCATTCAATTTGGTTTTATAAACCCATTTCACTCCAATTACATCTTTGTCTTTTGGAATACTGACTAGTTCCCATGTCTGATTCTTTTCAATTGCCAAATCTTATCCACTGCTTACCCATTTTATCATCTTTATTTGCATCTTCGAGAATAAGGCTGGATCTTCTATTTGAGAATAAAATGCAGTAAGAGAAATATGATATGAGTTATTCTCACCTTCATTTTGCTCATATATATATCTCTTATGCTTCTGATTTTCTGTCTTCTCGGACTTGCCAATGTAGGATTTGACATATCACTTGAACTTGTGGAATGTGGACCTGATGGTCCTGCTGTAGATGGTGTTTGTTGTCCTCTTGTTGGACTGCTTCCTTGAATGATTGAGGCTGTTCTTATAGTTGATGCTGGTGTCACTTGTGGACCACTTTGCTGAGCTTGAATGGGAGTGGGAGGAGTCACAATAGTTGGAATATTTGTTGATGCTGAAACTTCATTCTCCTCTTGAGGTATACTTGCTGAAATATTGACTGTCTTCTCTATACTTCCATCCCATGCTTCATCTTCTACAAATTGTACATCTCTGCTGATTATAACTTTCTTTGTTGTTGGATTATAGAGCTTATAAGCTTTGGATTCTTCACTGTATCCAACAAATATACATTTTTCTCAGCATTTATCAACTTCTTCTCGAATTCATGATTACATGTACACTTATACTACATCAAATACTCATGCTTAGTATGCTTGTGTTTTCTTCTGTCCATGCTTCTTGAATTTACTCTATTCATGACTTTTTGTTGGACACCTATTCATTATATAGGCTGCTGAAATTGCTTCTGCTCCAATAATATTCATTTGACAAATGTTTGGCTTTCAACGTAAGCCTTCTAGCCATTTCCATGATTGTTACGTTTTTCCTTTGACTACTCCATTTTCGCGGGTGTGTATCTAGTTGTGAACTGCTTGTGAATTCCATGATCTTTGCAAAAATTAAAAAACTCTCTTGAAATATATTCACCGCCTCTATCTGTTCTCAACACTTTAATATAATAACCACTCTGTTTTTCAACCAAATTCTTGAACTGACGAAACAGATTAAACACTTCATTTTTCTGCTTTAGAAAATAGACCCATGTTTTTCTTGAATAATCATCAATGAATGTCAGAAAATAAAAACTACCACCTATTGAAGGTGTTTGCATAGGTCCACACAAATCTGAATGTATAATTTCCAAAGGGGCTTTTTCTCTAGTTGACTTTCCTGCTGGAAATGATTCTCTATGTTGTTTTCCTAAAATGCACCTTCACATACCCTTTCTGGTTTTTCTATTAAAGGTAGTCCCTTGACCATGCCTTTCCTGTAAGTAAATTTAAACCTCAAAGTTAGGATACTAAATCTCCCGGTGCCATAATAATTTTCATCTTTATGTTGCTTGAAGATTATGCACTCTTCTTTGTAGTTTCTTCTCCTACCCTTGTGAATTCATTAAGTGTTGTGGCAGGCATAATTTATATTCAAATCGGCCTTATCTTTAAGGGGAAACATTACATTTGTTTGTCATTAGGCTTTTTGCAATAAGTTGGTTGCTTGGGTATTTATCTAAAATTGTGCACAAACCATTCTTGAAGGTTACTCTATACCCTTTTTGAACAAGTTTCCCTACACTCATTAAGTTATGTTTCAGACCAGGCACAAAATACACATCTAAAATATACCTTTTCTCCCCTTGTTTAGTTAGAATATTGACATCTCCTTTTCCTTTGACTGACACTTTTTTGTCATTATCCAATGTAACATTAGACTTTACATTCTCATTTAAACTTGAAAACATTTCTAGATTCCCTGTCATATGATTGCTACAGCCTGAATCTAAAAACCATACATCTTTCTCATTTGCTTGAGCAACATTACAAGCTAAAAACATTGTGCTCTTATCTGAATTTTGATTTTGACCATCTCTTGAAAATTTTGCATTTTGTCTATTATTATCATACTGCTTCTTTCTACACTCATTCATATAATGCCCATATTTTTTACAGTAGTGACATTGGACTTGAGATTTATCATACCTTTGATTTTGTGACTGATTTTGTGTTGGGTTTTGGCTTGAGCCTTGATTGTTGCCTCTTCCATTTGAGCTTGATAAACTGTATCTTTCACCTCTGTAAAAGTTTCTTCCTCTTCCTCTTGATCTACCTCTGCCTCTTCCTTGACTGACTGAAGCCTGAGTTTTGAAAGCATGCTCCAGTGATGTATCTGCTGACCTTTTCAGCCTTTGTTCATGAGAAATTAGAGATGCATACAGCTCATCAACTGAGAATTGTGAGAGATCCTTTGTCTCTTCTATAGCAACTACAACTGGTAGAAATTTTGTGGGCAAACTCCTTAAAATCTTTTCAACAACTCTGGTATCTTCCAGATTCTCTCCATGAGACCTAATTTGATTAACCACCCCAATGACTTGGGTGTAGAATGAATCTACAGATTCATTGTCCTTCATACATATTGTTTCAAAATCTCTTCTCAGCATTTGTAGCTTTGCTGTTTTAACTTTTGCCATGCCTTGATAGGCTGTTTGAAGTATGTCCCATGCTTGTTTGGACTTTGTTGTTGCTGAAATCCTTGGAAATATGCTCTCATGTACAGCTTGAAACAGATAAAATAAAGCCTTTGAATCTTTCTTCCTTGTGTCCTTCAATAAGTCTTTCTCTGCTTGTGTTAAAGCATTGTATGCTACTGCATCTACTGGCTCTGCAAATCCATTCTCTACTAAATCCCATATATCCTGTGAGCTAAATAGTGCTTTCATGGTAATGGACCAGTACTCATAATTCTTCCCATTAAACTGTGGAATTTTGTGGGTTTGTCAAGCTTGTGCTTGCTGCCATTTTTGAAATTTACCCAGATAATCTACTTTGATAAAATTGATTCTGATAATCAACTTGCTCTGATACTCGAACTTGCTCTGATACCACGTGAAGGCCAGAGGCAGAGGAGGAAGTTTTCACACACAGTAAAAATTAAAATATAAAATATTATTTTCTAACACACAGAGCTGCTGCTCGTAATTTTCTGTTTGCTCACATTCACATACCTCCGTCAAAAAATAAATTACATATACCTATACATATAGGTAAAAATCACGTGAAGATTTTCACGGATGAGAAAGCCCGAATAACATTTAAATTCAAAATCACCTAAATAATTTTTCCCCCATCAAAATACATTTAATACAATGTCCCTTTCATAATATTCAAACTTAAATATTAATTCCAAACTTTCTGGCGGTGGCGGCTTTCTCCATAGTTCCCCGCGGTATCGCGATGGTTAAAATCTTGATTACGATATTGCGGGCAGTGGTTAGTTGATGGCCCGGTAAACTGCGGCGGTTAATAATAAAACAAACTTTTACGGAGTCTCAAAGTGATATCGCGATGAATATTTTATTGATGCGATATAAGCGGGGCGTGGCTGGAAGTGACATGTTGATTTGAGATAAAACAAAAGACTATGGAAGACTCCAGCGGTATCGCGATGGTGGAATTCTTGATTAACGATATAGCCGAGGCGGCGGTTAGGCGAGGGGCCGGTGATTAGGTTAATATTCAACGCCCGATGGTCAAGTCTTACATCGCATCCATTGGTTCTACTTCTATTCTGTTGACATAAGTAGTTAAGCAGTGTAGCGTGTTCTAGTTTAATGTGTAACTTCTATTTTCGGTTCAAAAACTTCAGGGATGAGGCCACAGTTTTGAACAATATTGTGAATTGTGCATTGAAAGAGATAAAAAAGGTTCCCTTATTTGTAGCCGATCATCCAGTTGGAATGGATGAGCTGATACAAGAATTGGAATCAGTTGCAAATTTAGAGAAAGTAACAATCAAGGGGATCGTGGGCATGGGAGGTAGTGGTAAAACCACATTGGCCAAAGAGCTCTTCAACAGAAACTTTTCCTCATTTGAGAGATGCAGTTTTGTTTCCGGAGTGCGAGATGCTGCCTCGAGACATGCTCTGCCTGACAAGCAGAAAAAGCTTCTAAAAGACCTTGGTGTCCATCATTTGCCATTCGATACCATAGATGAAGGTAAAGCCATTCTCGCAAATCGTTTGTGCTTTCTTCGGGTGCTCATTGTTTTGGATGATGTTGATAACATCGACCAAGTGAATGCTCTATTGCCGAATAAAGACAAACTTGGATCTCAAAGTATGGTTATTGTAACAACTCGAGAATTGGGTGTCCAATCATGGGGTCTCTTCTGCATATATAGAATACGAGGACTTCAGAAGTCACTCGCCGAACAGCTATTCTGCTGGCACGCTTTCTTGCAACCATCTCCACCTGTTGGGTTTGAATCGCTGGTTGGGAAGTTCGTAAAGGCTTGCGGTGGTTTGCCTCTGTCGCTGAAGGTATTAGGGGCACAGCTATATGGCAATTATTCCAGAGCTTATTGGGAATCGCAATTAAATAAAATCTCACGAATATTGCCTGCAAAAATCAATGATAAGCTGAAAGTTAGTTACGACGCTCTGGATGAAGAAGAAAAAGAGATGTTCCTGGATGTAGCCTCTTTTCTCATTGGAGAAGTGAAAAGCATTGCCATAGCGGTGTGGGATGCATCGGGTTGGAGTGGTCTGCATGGTTTAGAAACTCTTGTGAATAAATGTCTTGTGGAGGTAATCTACGATCCTCGGAAAGGTCCCTCCGACGGGGACATAATAGGGATGCATGATCACCTTAGGGATATGGGAAGGCAGATTGCAAGTAGACACTCAACATATCGCTTCTGGTTACCAGAGCATATTCTTAAACTGAAGAATAACTCCATGGTGAGATTAATTTTTGCACCAACTCTGCGTTTCTTTATTGCAATTAATTAGCATAATGAAGGGAAACATTCTTATATTCCCTGCACTCGTTAATAATGGTGAGAGGTTAAAAATTAAATTTTCTTTCTGTCCGCCTATGCTTTCAGTGAGTTTAATGGAAACGCTCTGTATTTCTGATTATTTTACTCAGGAAAGAAAACCGATTCGAGGAATAAAACCTGCAGATGCTTTCGTGGCGTTCAAAAATTACATGTATCGGTTAACTGGACAATCAAGCAGAAGATCAAATTCCCTTAAATTCTCAAATGGATTACAAATTCTTTCTGTGAAAGGAAATGAATTTACGGAAGACTTCGCATCATTATCAAAAGAACTTGTATGGCTTCGCTGGGAAGGTTTTCCCCTAAGAAATCTTCCATCATGGCTTGTGTTAACGAATTTAAGTGTTTTAGAGCTTCATGGAGCCAATGAGTTGGAAGAATTCTGGCTGGACGATTCGCTTGTAAGTATTTTACTTTATTGATTCAAGAGCATTACTTCAGAACTTATTATTAGTTCATGGTTTTCAAAATTGAATAATAATAATAATGGTTGTCTACAGCTTCCTTTGCAACTGAGAGAGCTTATTATATTGGGTAAGAAAAAATTGCAGTATCTTCCAAGCTCAATAGGACGTCTAGAGTATATGAAAAAGCTTGTCGTTTACTTTCATGGTAGCAGTTTACCAAAACAGCTCTATGGCCTTCACTCACTGGAGTATTTGTCATTATCTTCTGGAGTGTTGTTTTCACTACCTGCTGGTTTTGGCAATTTATTAAGCTTGCAGAATTTGTATTTAATAGATTGCTTCCAGTTGAGCAGGCTGCCAGATTGTTTCCAGCAGCTGATACACCTCAAATATCTGAATTTATCATCTTGTAAAACGTTATCTTCATTACCTGTTGGTTTTGGCAAGTTGGTAAACTTGCGGGAAATAAATCTGGGGTATTGCGGGGAGTTGAAGACGTTACCAGATTCTTTTGAGCAGCTGACAAACCTGGAAGATCTAAATTTATCCAATTGTAAAACGCTATTTTCACTTCCTCCTGGTTTTGGCTATTTAAGAAGTTTGCAAAATTTAAATATGAAGTGTTGCATTCAGCTGAGCCTATTGCCAGATTATTTCAAGTATCTAATACACTTGAAAGACTTAAATTTATCAGGTTGTAAAATACTGTCTTCCCTACCAGTTGGTTTTGGCAATTTAAGAAGCTTGCAGAATTTAAATATGGAGTCTTGCATCCAGTTGAGCACACTGCCAGACTCTTTTAAGGAGCTGATTCACCTGGGATCTCTAAATTTATCAGGTTGTAAAATGCTATCGTCACTACCTGATGGTTTTGGCAATTTAATAGGCTTGCGGAGTATAAATTTAGGTTTTTGCACACAGTTGAGAGCATTGCCAGATTCTTTTGAACAGCTGATATACCTTGAAGATCAAAATTTATCACATTGTGATATGTTAGTTTCACTACCTAACGGTTTTGGCAATTTAGTAAGCTTGAAGAACATAAATCTGGGGCATTGCAGGCAGTTGAGGATGCTGCCAAGTTCTTTCGAGCAACTGATACACCTAAAAGATCTAAACTTATTTAATTGTAAAATGTCTTCACTACCTGCTAGTTTTGGCAATTTAACAAGCTTGCGGAGTATAAATCTGAAGTATTGCATCCAGTTAAGCATGTTGCCGGATTCCTTTGATCAGTTGACAAACCTGGAAGATCTAAATTTATCAGGTTGTAAAACTATATCTTCACTTCCCTGTTGGTCTTTGCAATTTAATAAGCTTATCAAATATAAATCTTGAGTTTTGCATCAATTCAGCACGTTGTCAAATTCTATCAAGCAGCTTATACTCCTGTTATCTCTAATTTTATCAGGTTGTATAATGCTCTCATCACTACCTGCTGGTTTTGGCAACTTAAGAGGCTTGCGGAATCTAAATCTGAAGTCTTGTATCCATTTGAGAATGTTGCCAGATTCTTTTAAGAAGCTGATACACCTGGAAGATCTAGATTTGTCAGATTGTAAAATGTTATTGTCACTGCCTGCTGATTTTGGTAATCTAATAAGCTTGCGGAATATAGATCTTGGGTATTGTGGGCAGTTGTCGATGTTGCCAGAATCTTTCAACCAGCTGACACAATTAGAAGACCTAAATTTATCAAATTGTAAAATGCTATCTTCACTACCTGCTGGTTTTGAGAATTTAATAAGCTTGCGGAGGATGAATTTGAAGTCTTGCATCCAGTTGAGTACAGTGCCAGATTCTTTTCAGCAATTAATATACCTGGAATGTTTAAATTTTTCATGGTGTAAAATGCTCTCTTCACTGCCCATTTGTTTTGAGAATTTAACAAACTTGCGGAGTATAAATCTAAGGTGTTGTATCCAGTTGACCATGTTGCCAAATTCTTTCGATCAGCTGATACATCTCAAAGATCTAAATCTATCAGGTTGTGAATTGCTATCTTCGCTACCTGTTAATTTTGGCAATCTAATAAGCTTACAGAATATAAATCTCCAGTCTTGCATCCAGGTGAACACGTTGCCAGATTCTTTCAAGCTCCTCACAAACTTGGTATCTCTAAATTTATCAGGTTGTAAAATGCTAACTTCAGTACCTGGTGATTTTGGCAACTTAATAAGCTTGCAGTTTGTAAATATGAAGTCTTGCATCAAGTTGAGAACGTTGCCAGATTCTTTTAAAAAGCTGATACACCTGCAGGATCTAAATTTATCAGGTTGTTCAAGGCTTAAGTTGAGATTAGATATGCTGGAAAACATCAGAAAGCTCAAGGTTTTGAACCTCACCTATTGCGAGGACCTGGAACATTTGCCTCATCAAATCACAAATCAGGTGTCCTTGACCAAGTTAGATCTACAAGGTTGTATCAAGTTAAGAGGTGTACCAACTAACATTGGCGAATTGGGCAAGTTTCAATCGCTAACAATTGAGACTCTGACGTGGATAAGCTTGCGAACTTCACTTGTGAACCTATTCTCTTTCAAGAGTATAGAAATTGTATCTTCTGAAAGAGAAATGGATTTGGATGCCAAGGCTTCTTCTTCGCAAGAAGACATTGAAGACTGCAAACAATTCTCCAGGATATCAATATCAAATGATTGCTGTCCCAACCTTAGAAATTTCATGGTTTGGAGGAATCTCCAATTAATGGAGATAGAGACACTGCCACTGTCGCTCAAAATACTATCAATAAACGATTGCAAAGTGCTGAAGAACATCAGGTATATCAGTTCTCTTATAAACCTTGAGAAACTGACAATATGTGACTGTCCGCAGATAGAACTTTCAAGCTTTGCTGATTTGGCTTCGCTGAAGGAACTTGAAATATGGAATTGCCCCAAAGTCGAGAAAATAGAAGGTTTGGAACACTCCAAGTCATTGACGACGTTGAGCGCCAAGACTTGCTGGAAGGTGCCAGGTATACAGAGTTTGGAGAAAGTGGAACGATTGGAAACACTAGTCCTTGAATGTGACACAATATCTGCTCTGAAATCTTGTATTCAGTCAATGAAGGTGAATATGTTAAAAACTTTTACAAGCTCAGAGTTTTCAGTATTATGTAAATGTTCATGTTTCTGACTGAATGTTTTGCAAACAATACGATTTGTAGGAATGCCCAAGGGTAATGAGCTTACAAGGCAGCGTCATTCGTTTCGTGAAGCCGATTGTAAACTCTCTGGAGTTTCCTGATCTTACGGTCATGGAGTTGGAGGAGCCATCCGATGTATTCAAGATTGAACATTCATCCAATTCAGCCGCTTGTTTGTGTTATGTGGAGGAAAAAGAGGAGAATGAGGAGAGGAAAGTGGTACATATATATATGTACCTTAAAAACAACTATTTTTGGAAGAGCGAAGCCAAAAGTTTCTTCCATGACAAACGTAACATTGATGGAAACTTTCAAGGAAAGAGTGCAATATTAGTGATGGGCGAGGGAAGAAGAGTTGTGGAGGCCTTTCACCAATTATTTGAACTCCTGCAATAGTTCGCACTCAGACAATGTATAAAACAACAGCTGTAAATATGGTCGTTGTTTTAGATTAATAAAATAGAATTTATTTCTCATGTTTATCCAACATGGATGTGAAACATTTAAATGGTGCATTCTTTTCTTGCAGAGAAAAAGCGTAGGGATGTTCAAAGTAGCGAAACAATTTTTCGCAGTGGCTGCTTGTTTGGCAATCATTCCTTTTCTTTCTTAATCTAAGCTCAAGGTATTTGAAAAGTCTGTATTTTATCTTGTTTTGTCCGATCTATAGTAAGAATGATATATAAGTAGTAACTTAAATTAAGCTTAAAGAAATTCTAGTTTTGATTTTGTTTTTTTGACTTTTTAATAATTATGTGATAGATATATTGACATTCATTACAGGTATAGCCTATACAGATCATTTTTAATATAATCATTGCTTATTTAATTATTAATTTTGTAAAATATTTTTTATTTAATTTACTTATAGGTTTTATTATTATTTGATTGAACATTGTTATTATGAAATATAAATCTGTAATCTTTTATTATCAATTTTTATTTCTCAATTTCATACATACAATAGATTTTTTATACATATTTTATATATACATATTTTATATAATTTCTTGATAAAATTAAAAATATATAGATTAAAATTCTAATATATAATTTTTTTTAATATGTTAGTCAAAGCATATTTTAACAAGTCAAATAACTAGCAATTGCACCTTGGTATGCAATGGGTATGCCGAAGAATTGTGGAAGGTTAATTGGAAAGATTTTCTTTTCTTTTCAATTGTGATGTGGATGAGGTCAATTGGTAGAGAAATATAACCTCAAAGAAATTGCTGACTGGCTTATCAAATATGGCACATTATTTAAATTTCATAGTAGAACTTCCTGCACCTAGATGAAAAGTATATGGGTCATGATGATATTAAAACAAACATAAATTACAAGTTCTTAGACAATGGAAGGTGAAACATAAATATTTACTTATTTATCTCGAAAGAGATTACATGTAAGAAAACATGAAATTTGGGATTGTTGCAACTGTTTGTTCTTGAAAAAGGTAAAGTGGCTGGAAAACTCGTTATGGGAGGGGAAATAAATTTTATGCTAGCGAAATGATGCAATTGTACATACATTGTATTTAGGTTGTTTACAATAAAAATTCAGTTGAAATGGAGCCTAAATGCATTTGATATAGTGTAAGGATAATGAAAAACAATAAATAATTTACAAACATTGAACTGTTGCACAATGATATTGGTATGAATTAGAATTATTATTTTTTAAAATCATTGATGATCGAAAACAACACATGCATATGTAACAGATTTTGCGGTACCTAAATGGCAACCAAGAAGAAAGGTGCTAAAAAATAACGAGAATCAAACAAATTGTCGGAATTAAATATGTATTTTACTGAGCATTATAATTACATAGAGGTTTTGTAGCAAGCCTGCAATAATTTTGTATACAAATTTGTGTCTCACTATAAAAAATCTGTACAAACATTTTTTTTATGGAGTCTTTCTAGAGCAGGGAATGTAGAATATAGAAGAGGAATAGTAACAGCTGAATGATACAAATTAGCACTGATATTATAAGGTTACAAAATTTTCTAAAAAATGCATGATATCTCTGAATTGAATATGTGCATTGCCTTATAAAGAACCTACATTTGTATAGAAAAAAATAGTGTCATGATACAACAATAGTATCCAAAAGGTAGGAACAACAAGAACAACATACCCTACAAATTTCTTTTTCCTTCATGGAATTACAATAAACCATGCAAATTTCTTTTTCCTTCATGGAATTACAGTAAACCATGCAACTTGCTTTAATATTATGTAAAATTGAAATCTGTGGTTAAAAGTGAAATGTAGTAATAATTTTAATGTGAATGAACTAAAACTATATTCATGAATCTTGTAATTTTGGTTCGACCAATGATCCTAGAATGATTCCTTTGACAACATTCTCCCTGCATCAGCAAAAATGATAGCTTTAGAATAGGTTATGGAGATCTTTCAAAGCATAAAAGCAAGGAGAGTTATCAATGGTGGTTTGTTCTATTGCATCCAATATATTGCTATTACTTAAGGAGCATTAACTACAGCATACTGTGACTGATTTTCTATTTTGGTCAGGGCTTGGAGCTTCTCTAGCTTATCTCTGATGCCAGTTCTCTAGCTTTTCTATTTTTATTATGAAGAAGCGAAATATATATGATTTCAATGTAGAGTGTTGTTTTCCATTTTGTCTTACATATTGTTCAAATTCCAGTGACTATAGGTTTTGACCCCATTATAAAGTTTCAGATTAAACAAAACCTTGTTCCTTCCTCTATATAGAATCAAAATAAATGTGTTTATAGAGTTAGACTAATGGTTTGTAGTTTTGGGTTTTGATGAGCAGGAAATTAGATCCACAACAGCTTCCATCGGGGCACCACTTATCATTCTCTATTTCTGATTATGATGCATTTGTCAAGAAGGTAAAGGTTTGTAGTGGTTAACTACTTTCGGAACGTATTAATGCAAATGGCCATTTTTTAACAGGGTAAATGATAATATACGTTGGAAAGGGAGATTTCAACTTTCGAGAAAACCCAAGAAGGGAAAATAAAGCAAAATTTTTTCTTTGATGTTGATGGTACAAAGTTCTTATCTTTTTGGAGTTTACAAATTTGCTCTAGATAAATTCCATGGAATTGTCAGTCATAACTTTTTCTTTCATTTTCACATGTTAAAAGAACATAAAAGTTTGATGTATACTTAGTTTTGACATGGTGTTGAGAGCCCTACTTTTCCATCGTTCTGTGCAAAATACAGTTGATTTGATCAGTTCATGCTTGCATATTATTTAGTGTCTCCCCATATGATGTGTACCATTATGTCCATGGTAATTTTAAGCAACTTATCCTATCTTGCAGGAAATGGCTTGGAAGTTGGTAACTGGTCTCCACCAGTTTGAAAATCTTATAAATTTTCTACTCTTATTATTATATAGCAACTGTGTTATTGGGAAATTGCCTCATGACTTTGTACTTGATTATGCTGTTTCAGCTTGCAACAATGCTTTTATTTTGATAGTTTGAAGATTTTAGCAATCTTAGCTAGATTTTCAGCTTGCCGAGTTTAATCCCTGAACAATCTTTTTGTGTATGGCGTTTATTATGAAGATTCACATATCTAAAGAGCAATTTTCTTGTAAGTTTGTACTATATTTTTTGAGTATTTAATTTGAAGACGGTTTCTAGATCAGTTAATCGTGTGTGATGAGCTATAAGAGAATTTGTTATAGTGAGTATTTTGTGAAAAAGGAGAGAGGGGTATTTGATTAAAGCAAGGATCCACTTGAGGTGAACTGCAACAATGCTTTAATTTTGTTAGTTTGAAGATTTTGGCAATAAAATCTTAGCTAGATTTACTTTCTGCTGGTAGTTTACTATTATCAATAAATCATCAACCTGTAGCATCAACAGTAAACTTGTTGCAACTGTTGTGCAATTCTTGTTTGACTGAAACTCGTAGAATATATTTTCTTATATTTACAAACTTTATTTTCTTGCTATACACACTGTTGAAGCGAAACCCCAAAAGTCTTTAATCGTACATGCAATATTGTCACCATTCAAGAAGATTATGTCTTTGAGTTTGACATGATAATTGTAGCATATCATAATCAATAGATGGCTTGATATGGGATAATAGTATCCATTGAGTGAACTGCAGGCCCTTGCTGCATCAGTTTTATTGACCATTGATGGTGCTCAATAGTGAATTTACACCATTTTCTAAGCATTTATGTTTTGAATATATCTCATATTAGTTGCTGCCTTTTGAGTTTCTTTGATTTTCAAGTAGATTGTAGACATCATCTTGTGCTTTCAATCCTTACCACATTTAATAATGTGTTTGTTTGTAATAAGATTTATGTCAGATTTGATCTAGGATTAATAATGTGTTCATTTCTATTAAGCTTCCTTTCTTCTGTGACTGCTCCAACTCTATATTTTAGCCCATTTGGGTCAAAGTTTTGCGTTGGTGGATCTGTTAAAAGTGCAGAAGCAAAAAAAGTGCTATACAGTGATTTTTTCCCCCTTAATAATGCTTTTTTTGGTAAAAGGTGTAAACATCCATAAATGTATTATAGTAATAACTAATGTACCAAAGTATCCAGAGATACAGAGTGAGCATTTACAAAAAAAAGGAGCCTATACCAGGTATTACAATGAAGCTAAGCATTGAAGGAGTAATAAAGCTATCCAGCCATAAATAGCTGGTTTAGTGAAGCGGAGGACAGACTGCAGACTCTGAGTGTTTCTTTGTAAATACTATTGATGAGCACTTTTCTGTGCACCATATTGCTCCAAATTAAATTGCCCCGGCCGGCTATTCCGAATTGCGCCACCGTTACCCTGGCCGACATATCTCCCTCTCGAAATTATCCCTCTTTCCCCTAACCGCACACTTAGAAAAATCCCCTTACCAAAACCCTGAATTAATTAAAGCTCCATAATCCTCAAGTAGACCCCCCACGTTGGATTTAAACAATAAAGCTTCCCTTAAATTAAATCGAGCCCGGTAATTTTCTCAAACATTTTGCTAAAAGCCCTGTTTTTGGACTGAAAATGGCTGCTGACAGAAGCTAACCTTACAGACCGTCAAAATCTCATTGAGCTGCAAATCGATTTTGAGGTTTCTTATTTTTACTGTTTATTGACGGGATTATAGATGCAAGAGTCTGAAGGAAACAACAAAGCTTTGCAAGCAATCTGTGCTGCCAAAGAGCGAATACCAAAGTCCCTTAAATTTTATTAACTGGCTCTTGAATTGGGGGTGTCTGATGCTAAACCGGAAATTTCTCACTCAGTTCACGAATATCTCTAATAAAAGATCGAAGGAATTTTTTGCTTTGAGAAAAATTCGAAAGAACTTCTGTAAAACAAATCACATGCCTGATCTGATATCTGTCACCACGTATCACCACTTCTCCGCCCAGACACATAACATTGAGTTCGCTGCCTGCGATTTGAAAGCTATGACAGTCGCTGGATAACCCAGTGGCGGACCGGTCAAATCCACTGATGTGGAAAGTAAACTGGCAATGAGTGGTTAGGATCATCCCAATTGTCGACTGATGGATGTACACTGTTGATAGACAAAAGAAGCTCCATCAATCTCACATAGGAAACGCCTTCGGCGTAAATTAGATATTATAAGTTGAAACTATCAAATTGATCTATTTATAAATTTTTTAACATGATATTAAGAAAATCACAGATTAAAATAGACATTAACAAAATAAAAAAACTCTAATTAAATTTAACTAACAAAATTGATCTAGATTCTTAGAACATTTCCCTCCTTGGACAAGCCTCTTATGGTTTTACCAAGAATTCTTATATCAAAACATTTCCCCAAGCTTGACATTAATTGAAATAACTGTAGTTGCTTTGACTTCCTGAGTGTATCTCTTCTGATCACCATTAACACACAGCTTCCAAAAGCTCACGAATGCAGGAGATTAGCTCATGTAAGTGCAGCCTCTCCACCATAGCTAAAAACAGCAAGAAGTTTCCAGCACTCTGATCATTGTAGGAAGGAAAGAACATGAAAGAAAAAGATAAATGGACTGTGTCAAAGAACATGATCAAACCTAAAAGCAAGAAAATTTGAATGTCCACAGTAAAAATTCTGAGTAAACAAAACAAGGATTGAAGCTTCCTTTTAAACGCCGATGGCCAGCAAATCTGTAACCTAATTATCATCCAACATGGGATAAGAGAGACTAAACTTTTAGAAGTTGCCAAAAAGGGTCATAGCTTCAAAACGGATATCATGCAGTTAAAAATATGATTAGAATCTCCTTTGATAATAGGATTCTGAATATGGTCCTAAATTACTAGTTTAAGACCAAGAATGAAAGACCAACCCTCGTGTATTTCCTGCCATGTTCAAATTTCTTTTTAATTCTAGCGTATTACCTATTTAGAATATGGATTATTTTGATGATATATATTTTATATATTTTTAATTGGAGTTGTTTATATTTATAATATGTGTAGATCAATATTTTTTCTTTATCATGTATATTTAATTATATTGATGTATTGGTGTAAATGGTAGATAGTCGTGCATGATTAGTGAACATAAATTTATGATTTGTATGAATTCGATTATTATTTATACATTATATTTTTACATATTAATAAAATAAAGATGGGTAATATTTTTATTGAATCAAGAAGAAGTACAAGCAAGGGCATCACATAGCCTTATCAAGTTCCACTAAATGATCCAATTGTTGAGATGAATCCAGGGATAACTAACCCCAATCCACCAAGCTCCAATCATGAATGTGATCAGAAGCCCATTTAGCCAAGCAATCAACAACATTCCATTCTCTAGGAATATGAGTGAAAGTAATAGAATCTAAAGAAGCACAAAGGTGAAGAATCTGATCAACAATCAAACCCAAATGCCAGCTAACATCCTCTAAATGGCGCCTATTCAACAAGTTCACCACAACCTAGGAGTCAGACTCACATATGATCCTTTGCCATCCCAATTGAATTCCACATTCCAGGGCTGATAAAATGGCCTGAGCCTCCATAAGATTATTGGTATGAAGACCCTTATAAATAGAGAAGATAAATTGAACATCTCCAAAACTATCTCGACCAATACCACCAATACCAGCATGACCCGAGTTTCCCCAAGAGGAGCTATCTGCGTTGATTTTCAAGATGCCTTGAGGAGGAAGAGACCATCTCCCCTCCCTATTCACCTTCGGGGTAGGATTTCGACATCTATTCCACATGAGCTATCTTTGCGAAGGAGGAAGATGGAGACAATTACAACAATCAACATCACAAGGAGCCATAGGTACAGTCAGATCACACTTTACTGCAACAGTCTCTCCCATAGAATGCAAAATTTTCCACAACAAGCGTGGGGCCACCACCATCACATCTTGAAAAGTCCTCTGATTCCTCTCCAACCAAATGTTCCAGAGAATAAACAAAGGACCAAGAGCCCAAGCAACATGAAGAAATGGAGTAGAAATAGGGGCCCTACCCCACTGATCCATAAACTCGGCCAATGAAGAAACATTCCAACATGGCATATTGCACACCCTCCACCAAATATGCCAAATCTCTGTGGCATAAGAGCATTGGAAGAAGAGATGAGAGACACTCTCCTCACAGTTATGACACAGAACACACATTGAAGGGCCTTGGAAACCCCGCTTACATAAATTATCCCAAGTAAGACACTGATTTTGAGCAACCAACCACATAGAAAAACTACACTTGGGCCACGCCAACTTGTGTCGAACTTGCTTCCACCAAGGGACTTCAATGTCCCCAAACAACTGCCTACCAAGCTGCTTATAACTAGTAGCCACAAAGTACTTCTTGGACAAATTAGAGCCATCCCAAGCTAGAATATCAGGTCCCCTCAAAGAATTACAAGCCCGGGGAACAAGAAGTTGAGTTAGCTCACTCCTATCTTGCGCAGACCCCCCAGGAGGCCACTGAGAAGGATCTTTCCACCGAAAGCATATAGTTGTACCATAATGTTGAGCAACCTTATAATGTGCAACAGTATCCCAGCCAGCCTCAATAAAAAACATCAGAAAGGGACTGGAGCTGAGGAAAAGTGGAAAGAATAGGAGGGTGAGCATCCCAAGAATCTGACCAAAAAAGAGCCTATGACCCTGAATGACATCCAAAAAAGAGCCCTCTTAATCAAAATTTCTCCCGCTTTCAAAGTCTGCCAAATCATAGAACCACTCCCCTCTAAAGGATAGTGAGGAACCTCAAAAGAAGCAACACCCCTAAGATATTTATAATTGAGAATACGGTCCCATAACTGATCTTGTTTGGTACACCAATGCCAGTAAAGCTTAGCAGCAAGAACTTGCCCGTTCAAAATAGTAGAATGTAAACCAAGACCACCCTCCTACTTTGGTCTACACACACATTCCCACTTAGCAAGGCTCCACTCATTAGAGAGAAAGTTACCACTCCAAAGAAAGTGGCGTGAAAGAGCATCAAATTCTTTAAGGAAATAAATAGGAACCGCTTGAACAAAGCATCTGTAAACAGGCAAGGCCTAGATAACGGACTTAAGAAGAGTCACTCTAGTAGCTATAGACAACAATCGATGAGTCCAATGGGTTACCTTCTACTGAAGCTTATCAAGTAACATCTACCAAGAAGACCTAGGTTGGCAACTAACAACAAGAGGAATACCCAAATAGACAAAGGGAAGAGACCCAATCTGAAACCACAAAATGGTTGCAATCCATCGCTGAATAGCTTAAGGAGTATTGAAGAAGAAAATATAAGACTTTTGCTCATTGACCTTCTATCCAGAAGTAGCAAGGTAGATATCCAAAGCTTTCCTAAAGGACTCAGCTTCCCGAATGCAAGCCAACCCCATAAGAGAGGTATCATCCACAAACTAAAGATGAGAAAGTGTTGGAAAACCCCCGCCCCATTGCCATCCATGAATCAAAGCTTGAGAAACTCTAAATTTGAGAAATCGACCCAGCCCCTCAGCCATAATAATAAACAAATAAGGGGAGAGTGGACCCCCTTGACGAAGGCCCCTAGTAGCACCAAATAGCTCTGAAGGTTCACCATTCACAATAATAGAAAATGAGGAATAAGTAAAGCAACTCATAGTCCAACTCACCCAATCAGAAGAAAAACAAAAGGCTAATAAAATCTTTTGTAAAAAACTCCATTTAACTCTATCATAAGCTTTGGCCATATACAACTTGATAAACATAGATCTATCCTTAAAGGTCACCATAGAATGAATGGCCTCAGATGCTTTATACTCATGTCCGGATGTGATGCATTTTTCTTTTGCAATTTTTTTCCAAATAAACAATTAACTATGAATTTTTTATTACAAATTTTAAAAAATATAAAAACTTGTATGTCTGACCACTTTAACTTGGTCAAAACTTCATGAAATTTAATTTTTCTTTTATTAATCCTATAGTATGTGAAGCACAGAATGTGACACATATTTCGGATTCAAAAAATGTGATACCATTTGAAAGTTACAGATGTTTTTCAATCAACCTATCGATTAGGACTTTAGTTGTAATTCTAATAGAAAATAAATAATAATTATTTATTAAATTCAAATTAAAGCATAATTTATATTGGTGGAAAGCTGAGAATCTCCTCTAAATTTTTTTTTCATTTCATCAATTTTGGTTATAAAAAAAAGTCGTCAGCCACATACCCTACAAATACCAATAATATTGGCACTTTTTGGCCCATCATGATCTTGCACATACCTGAAAGTGAAATTTCATTTTTACTATACCAAATAGTTCTAAAATTTTAAGGTGGACTTCATTACATTTTTTGTGTACAAATCAAAAAAAATTCATAAGAAAATATCTGGCAAGGGACAATGTGTTTGGAAAGCATAGTGGGTTGTGAGTGATTACATTCTTCATTTTCTACTCTCAAGGGTGGAGAGCTTGGGGAGGACTTCCAGGTGGGTGATACATAAAACAAATCAAATAACATAAGGTACTAGTAAGTGAGAAATGTTTTTTAAAATTTAAGATAGGCACATCATGAGGAAGTATTGTATCATGTTAAAGGATACAAAGATGTAGGTTCCATAGAATTCTTAAGTTCAAGAATCTTTGACTTCATTTGTTCAACTCCACTTATAGCATCATCTCTAAATTTATTTGCTTGCACAAGTTTATATGCAATACAAAACCTCTTGAATTTATCGACTTCTACATTTCCATTTACCCATTGCACATATTGCACACAGATGTAGAGAAAAGTCCTCTTGGAATTATTTTGAGAGAGAGCTGCAATCTCAATGACATGAAGTTGAGACAATAAATACAACAAGTAATATTCCTATCTACATGTGGACTTTTCCCTATAGGTAAACAGTGATGGTATTGAAATATCCTAGCCTTTTTGCAAGCGATGATCAAATACCAATCACCATCATCCATATGTGCAACCTTTAGGTCTTCTACCAATACTCCATTTTCTTTGGAAACATTCAAATACTCTTTGTTCTTCTATTCCGCATCTACCATATCATCCTCCATCTATCTAATATTCATCTAACTTTTTATTTCAATATGAACTATTACTTCATCTTTCTTCAATTTCTTTATTATAAGGTCTTTCAACACCATCTTAATGCCTCTTTAGATTAATTCATCATCATCATTGCATGTTCCTAGACTTGTTTCAAGAATTGATCAAATACCAATCACCATCATCAGGATGAATCCTTCCCAATTATGTCTTTATGAAACTAAAATTATAAATTTTTAGCATAGGAGAGGTGGGTATAAAGAGTGCCAACTAGAGCAATAGGAACCATAACAAGGAGGAGGTCCTTGTTGATGAGATATCCAACAGTTTTGAGCAGATCGATGGCAAAAATGAGAGTAAACATGACACTTTTGAAAAAATAGAGGAGTTAGAACAAAATGTTACAAGAGGATTCCACTGTTGAGTCCTCTCATCACATGGTTGTGGAGGAAGGAATGAACAAAATTCTTACATTCTAATTAAGAGGGAACAAATGATTTTAATATCTAGCCCCATACACACAAGCTTTAGAAATTATTATTATTCTTGATTACCATTACGGTATGGTAGTGAAATTATTATTCTATTTTTTGTCATTTATTAAGGTCTCAAGGATCACCCTCATAAGTTCTTTACAATATAAATAAGAAATGGATTCACTCTTTATATAAATATCATTGGTCATGACTTAGAGACCTAATTTTTTAATATCTCCAAAAGAGAGAGAGAGAGAGAGATATCATTGGTCAATTATTTCCTTATTTCCTTATGAAAGGTGGAGG
>VDFB02051465.1:0-25362 GCA_007258455.2 Sequoia sempervirens
TGGCAAGGTTATTCTTTGAACCAACGCAACAAGTGCATCACTTCAAAGAGGGGAAAAATGTAGACATAGAAAATATACAGATTGATATTGCACACTCGATCCTGATCTACTAGCATCGCCTCATCCTAAATTATCCCTCTATCTAACCATTTAATCAAATAGCCTTATTTGATTAAAGTCATCATAATTCTCCTTTTAATTAAATAAATCCCTCAATTTAATTAAATCATTGTCTATGTGTAATTAGCTAGGTCATTTCATCTTCCTATCTTTATTTAGTTAAATAATCCATATTATTTGATTAAATCTCTAAAGTTCATCTAATTAAATTAAATAAATCAAACATTTATCTAATTTAATCTAACATCACCCCCTTTGGTTAAATAAATCAAAATATTTATTTAACTAGGTCTTAATCATTTTCATCTCTTTTTGATTTATTTCAACCCACAAATCTAAATCAAATAGTCAAATCACCTAATCTCCTCTTAAATTAATCAAATCCCGATTAATTTAATCTTAATCACTCAAATCCTCTAAATTTTACAACTTGCACATGAGAATCAATTTAATTGATTTATAAATCATCTATTTTCATTCAAAAAGGCATCAAAGATGGAATATTCCTCAAATTTGAAATCTCCCCCAACCCTTCCAACAAAGCATTTAAAATCTCTTACATGTCCTTTTCTTGGGCCATGTGCATTTGCTTCACCTTTCACCTCATCCTTCAAGCCATATTTTAAATTTGAATCTCCCCCCTCTTTGCACATTCTTCAAAACTTGCACATCCTCCATCCACTCATAGGTTGACAAGTGGCACTTTTTCATTGGCTAAATTCTTAGTCCCACATTGCTCTATTTTGGAAATTCATCCATCTTCTCATTCTATAAATAAGAGGCTAATCTCCTCATTTCATCATCCACAATTTGAGTAAACTTACTATGCTCAAATATTTAGCAAATTCCATCCATTATCATTGAATCTTAGCTAGGTTATGCAGGTTTTTCCATTGGAAAACTCACCATCCTTCATCAAAGTGGATCATTCATCAACATCCATCAAGTTTGCATCATAGGAATTGGGAAAAGGGCCAATTTTCACATCAAATTGGCACCAATTCCCCTAGGAGATCATGAGTTTGCTAGTTTAATTAGGATTCAATCTCTATTTTATTATTTTCTTATTGTGTTCTTCATTTCTTTTCCTAATTTAAGCTTTGTAAATGGATTTCATGGGGAATCCTTGTTCTTGCTTGCATTCTATATTCTAATGTGTTTGTTCATGTTGTTTTGCAGGTATTAGGATTGGGGTTCGCACGACCTTAAAAAGACTCTTGCTAATATATATGTATGGTAACTTATTCAACTATCACCTACATTCAAATTTATATTTCATGAAATGTTACAAATATAGGAGGAGATGCAATCTTAAATTAAATCAAATAATGTAACATCCTCCTCTCGTCCCATGCAAGTCACCCAGTCATAAATCATATTCCCTAAACATGAATTACCCTCACTTGAGATTCAAAATAAGAATGATCCCTTGATGATAAAGGTGATCATTAATGAAACTTTAGTTAGGCACACTCATCGACAATGGAGCAAAACTTAATGTTTGTAGCATGGACCTCCTAAACAAACTTGGTATGGACAAAAAGCTCATTCAACTTAATTATTTTCATATTTGTGGCTTTGACAATGTCAATAGGCATTAACCACTAGGGATGATCACATTACCTATTGAGGTCAGACGTGTAGTGTTGCTTACCTCTATCCATATCATGCAAGGACCCCTTCCATACAATCTTCTCCCAGGGAGACCATGGATTCATGCTATGAAAGGAGTCCCATCTACCCTTCACCGTACAATGAAATTTGAGTAAAATAATAAGATCTACATGGTTGATGCAGATGAACAAAGCTATGAATCAACTAATCACAACATTTCCAACTCCCCTAATCCTTTCATTCCTAGATCAAAACTTGAACCTATACAAGTTGATACTAGTTCTCCACCTACAATAAAACTCTTTCGTGATAATTGGGGGACATTAGATTCTACACCTCCTTTCAATGAAGTTTCCAAAATATCACCCTCATGGTCCAAAGAGTCATATATAAACAATTCATTCTCAGACACAAATTCTAGTAACGATTGGGGTTTCACACCTACCTTTAAGGGAGAGTGTGAAATATCACAATCTAAACCAAAACAACCTTCTTTTTTTATTCGCTCAACTTAGTTTTACAAAATTAGCCCATGGTGGTGATGGGGGCTATATAACATCCATCCCTCATGAAGGAATGACACATAACATTAAAAAGGATTTGTGTTCTTGTAAAGACACCAATCCTTCTTAGAAGCATAACCCCCCTTCATCTAACTTGGAATATTGTTATGGTATCATATACAATCTCCCTCCTACACATGGATGCAATGAAAACATGACGCACACTGACATATTATACTCTCTCAAGAAAGATCTAAGGGTATTTTCCTTATCTCCACTTTCATCTAACTTTGCACAACAAAATTCAACATATCTTGAGGAATGTGGTGTTCTTCCTTGTGTTGGACCACCTAATTCCTCTACCTGATACTTACTTTCATCCATTCCAGGCTCACCTTTGTCCTGCACTAAGTGGGGGAAAAGGGTTAGAGATCCTTGTCCTCGTATGTCACTTATCATTGTATCTTTTGACTAGTTGTTAACCTTTCATGAACATATAAGAGCAAGCTTGGGATGTGGACGACATGTCTTAAGTGGACTTGTATGTGACATACTTATTCATGACGTAGCTCAATTCAGAAACATATGAATTGGCATAGGGATTTCCAAGTTCGCTCTCATGTCCTCCTTGTTTGCATATTTCATTTTCTACTTAAAATAAATTTCTCACAGAATGGTGTGTAGCAATTCCTTTAAAGTGGGTGAATACATTGAAATTATTCTTTTGCATTTTTCCTTTTTCTTGGTTCTTAGTGCAACCTTGTTATTTCATATATGATGCGTTTGTCACTTTGTGGTTGACATTGAGTATGATGTCCTTCATGAGCATGATCTATCTTAGCATATTGCGTTCCTCTTAGTGGCTTGATGCGACACACTGCATCCCCTTAGTTGAGAATTTTCTATTCTTTGATTGGTCCTCTCTTGGAGACATTAGATATAATGTTCCCTAAGTTAAAGACCTCGCATGAACTAAGAAAGACTCCTTTGAACACCTTCAACATGTTGAATTTTTCATTTTTTATATGGCCACCTTGCATAACACAGCTTGCATGCCTATGGTGCCATCGTGTTTGTTCATGAGCTCCAAGCATACGAAGTTTTGATTGACTCATGAAGCTCAAAAAGTCATTTTCTTTTGTGGTGCCTTATTAAAGTTATCAGGAGATATAACTTTAGTATGGTTGAGCGGGAAGCCCATTCCGAGGCATGAATTTCCCCATAGCCACTTGCATGTGTGTGAGTGCATACCAGCCATAAGTGTATGTTTCTCACCTTTTCAGACTTCTGACCCGGTGGACAACCATGAGTTTTGTTGCCTCAAAGTGAGTATGAATTTTTGGAAAAACAAACTAGATCTGATCCACAATGTGTTGGAAAAATATTTGAAGCTTGATCCACCTTTTTATTTTCATTCTTCTCTTCCTTCTAATTATTTCCATTGCATGATTGTGTATCTTGTTTTGCTGCAAATCATTCACCTTGTGTGTGTCCTTTTATGCTTATGTCGGTTTGACTTAGGATCTTGGATCCTGGGGGCTTGTGCAACCTCCTTTGATCTTTTTCATCCTAGACCATCCACAATGGTATGATTGGACCCTTCTTGAATGGTTACTTTAGTGTGAGTTTAAAGCAGGTTCATCCTCTAACTAAAGTGGGGGCTAACTATGGACAAAAAAAAAGTATCCCTTTTTCTTTGCTTAATTTGGGAATAATTGATGATAAATTGGTCTTAATGAGGCCTTGATTTAGTGTTGTGAGGTGTTTTACACACCCACATTAGGTCTTGGACCATTGCAAACTGAATATAATGCATTTATCGATGTCTTGTAAAGGTGTTATAAGGTGTTGTAAAAGACTCTCACACTTTTCTAGACTAATGGACCTATTTTCCCCTTAATTCAATATTGTAAAATGTATTTTAATGCATCTTCACATTAATCCAGAAGGCTTGTGAATTAAACTTAGTTCTAATCTAGTGTTGTAATGTGTCTTACACATTCACATTGGATGTTGTGCCTTTCTAGGCTATGTGGACCTCATCTTAATGATCTAAAGTGTATTTAATCACACTTTCACATTGAAATTTGTGTGCCTATCCCTAATTACCCTTTACATCATCATTAATAGGCCCCTATGGCCCCATATTATGCATCTCGAGGCATGATTTGATCAAAGACCTGACTAGAACAATATAAAAACTGAAGTTCTTCATTCCCCAACAATCCAACTGGCAAAAGAGTCCCTGTGGGACCAAGTCACCCATCTAGGTGATTTAGTCCCATCCAAGTGGGACTAAGTCACCTAGCCTGGCGAATTAGTCCCATTTGGGCTATTTTCAAGGTTCAAGTGGGAAAATTTGGATTTTAAGTTTATTTTTCCTTCATGTCGGCCTTGGGGATCAAATTAATGGGAAAATTAGGTGGATTTCCTATAAATACAAGCTTCTAAACCATAATTCATAATCAATTCATTATTCATCCATCTTTCATCATGTTCTTAAGTCAAGCAAGCTAGGGTTTTAGCATTCTAAGTCATCAAGATAGCTTTCTAAGGCATTCAAGGGAAGATTCTTCATCTTTTGCTATAGAAAATCAAGATCTATCATCACGGAAAGTCTCCAATTACATTATTTCATGCTTCATTACATTACTTATTCATTTTGGTTTAATTACCTAAAAAATGGTTTTGACCAAGGCAAACCCCCATGCCCTAATATTCAACATTTCTCTCTCTTTCCTTGTGTGTTTGTAGATTTAGCTATATTGAGGACTTGAAAATAATTGAAGAATATTTTGAAGACTTATTGGAGTCATCTTCCTCCTTGCAAGGTCAAAATATCCACAAAAAAGTCATTTAGAGAGCCGAAAATCAGAGTTTCAGAGGCAGACACCTATCAGAAACTAGAGTGTAGACCGAGGGCTTCCGTTTCCACTTTAAAAATTTTAGAAATTCATTAGTGGACTAAATCACCAATAGTGGCGACTTAGTCCCACTACACATGTTTTTTAGAGGTTTCTATAAATCTGGATACCCATTTGGTCGAAACGGGCTCCAAAATAGTTTTCCAAATTAGGGACTAGGTTGCCTAGAATGGCATAAGTGTCCCATTAGGCTAAATTTTCAAGATAAAAAACATTTATAGTCTTCATTCCAGTATTCAACACATTTCTAGGTGCACGTTTTCTGTTTTTCTTTCCTGTTCTATTTTGTTTGCATTTCTATTCATCTTTCTAGGTCTTTTTGCATATCATAATGTGTTTTCAAACAAAGTATATTTTCTTAGTTTAGCATCAATAATTCATCTCTTTTATCAATTCTTTGTATTAGGGCATTCCATTTAGGCATATTTCATTCATACTTGCATTATTTTTGAGTGGGGACATTTCCCATTTTGGCCCATCTCTCTCCTTTGTGGTGTAAAACCCTAGAAGTGTTAGAGTGCATTACATTGCAAAGATCTTTGTCCACAGGGCATATGAGTCATAGTAGGCTAAGCTTGGGACAAAATTTTTAAGAATTGTTAAGTTCTATGCCAAATTTAGGACTAGGCCCCAAAACTTAGGTGGGACCCATATTCCCAAGGTGGTGTATGAGTCCTAGATCTCTAAATTTAGGCCATCTAAAATAATTAAATTATGATTGGGTAATATATATATGTTTTGATTATCCTTGGATAGATGCATTAAATAAGGCTTGTGGCTGAAAAATAGGATCAAATAAGGTATAAAGAAGCCCAATTTTAGTAGGAAGGGCCCAAAAAAGTGTGAAAATGTAAAGGGATGCATTTTTCTACACTATATTTAGCCCCCACTTTAGTGAGAGGAGGAACTTGCTTCAAACTCATAGTAAAGTAGACAAACTCACATCAAGAGGGGTCCAAGTGTACCAATGATAGTGAGATAGGATGACAACGATTAAGATCCTATGGCAAACCAACATAGGAACAAAGGAACACACATGTAAATTAATATAAAAAGTGACAAGGTACAAGCATACATTGCCAAAGACAGAAAGAAGGAAAACAAAAACAAAAGAAAAAGGGGTGGATCAAGCCTCAACTATTTGTCTCGTACGATGTGGATCAGATCTAAGTTGTTTCTCCAAGAATGTTTACAAGTGGAACATGATGTCCACTATGCAAACCAAATGCACACTCACAAGGGCTAGTGGAACCTCAGGTTTTCCACTAAGTGAGCCCTTAATGAGACACATACGCACATAGATGATATACACTCACACATATAGCCAAGTGGATATGGGAAAGTTGTTCCTATGCTCGACTCCCATACATTAACCATACCAAAGCTATACCTCCTGATAACTTTGATAAGGTACCACACAACATGAACAATAGGATTCACGAGGCAAGAAAAGCTTTGTATGCTTGGTACTCATGAAAAAAAAAGATGGCACCATAGGAAAACAAAGTGTGTTATGCAAGGTGGACATATAACTGATATTGTAAATGTAAAATAGTGTAAGGTATGTTCAAAGTAGTTTTTATTAGTTCATTTAAGGTCTTAACTTAGGGAACATTGTGCCTAATGTCTCCAAGACTGGTGCAGGAGCACCTGGGAAAGGACTATTGTTGGAGTTTTGCTTGAAGTCCAAATTTTGTTGTGCAATCATAAGGTCATGTTGACCATTGTTTTAGGTGCTTAGGGTTGTTTTTGAACTTTGGGAAAGAAGGTGACAAGTGCTACATAGTTTTACTACATCATTATGTTAAGTTGTCTAGTGTTGGCAAGGTGTTTGAAAACACAGTGGGTTTTACAAAATTTGCTTTAGGCCTTCTAAAAGGCTCGACCCAAGCATCTAAGTTGTTGTGAGGGCCTATTTAAGGCATGAATTGACCATGAAAGAGGGTTAGATGTTTTTATTTTGAGGTGGGATTTTAAGAAGCTAGTGAAACAGCGTCCAAAAAGATAGTTTTCCTGTTCTTTGCATTCTTGTTGAGCTTCAATGGATTGAATCTTACTGTTTCTTTGTTGTAAAATGTAGTGGTAGTAATATGAAAGCTTGGTGTACCATTATTTTTATTTGGTATATTGTTTCCTTATGTTGGTTATAAATACTTTGTTTTCCTGCCATTTTCAGGCCTGTAGCAGGCAGTTTTTAAAAATGGAGACCTAAGGCACCTTCCCACCGTACAAATCATATGGCCTTTTGGAAAATTTGCCTAGGCTCCATGCTTGTAAATATGGTAGGTGTTAGGTGTTTTTTGGTTGCAGGAGCTAGGAGAAAATCCTTGCCCTAGGCGGCCAGTGAAGAGCCCGGTTAGGAAAGGCTACAGGACAGCGTGGATAACTTGCAGGGGAGAAAAGCTTTTTGAAAAATTATTTTTTGAGAATTTAGGGGAATTTCTTGGCCATGTGTGGTGATAAGGAGGAGATTATATCAATCCATTTAGGAGGAGAACTTTTTGGCAGTCCATAAACAGCTTGGGAATAGTTTAGAAACCCTAGGTTAGGCTCATTTCTAAGAACAATGCATTGTACGGCCTGCTAAGCCTCAATACCCCAAAATTCCTTGAGAGGTAGCCTTAGGGAATGAGAATCCAAGAAAAAGATTGGGGTTTGTTTTGAAAAATCAAGAACAATAGCCAGATTTCTTAGAATTGGAGACCTAATGGGGGCTCAAAAAGGCTACTAGCCTTCCTAACCCTAGATGAGGGTTCCATTACAAGTGGTGAAAAGGTGGAGTCTTAGAAAACCTTCAAGGACCTAGGAAACTATTTTGAAGCTATTGAAAGAAAACCCACACCCCTGCAAGATTCCCTTTAAGTGTTGTGGGAAGACTAGTCTTTAGGGTATTAAAGGCTAAGGAAGAGTGAAGCGTTGAATTAAGGATTGGTTTTGGTTGATCAAAATTTGTCAAGATGGTGAGGTTGGCCAGGAGAACTAGGGGAACCTAGTCAAGGAAGTGTTCCTATAGGTTAAGGTGGAGCAGTAAAATACACCAAGGAGGTCTATGACAAGGCCTAGTGCAGGAATCTATGATTGATTCCTCTAGCCTCCCTATCAGATTGGTATCAGAGGCAGTTAAAGATTTGGGAAAGAAATCTTGTATGTCAGACATTGAGTCAAGTGATTCTTCCACCATGGTAACCAATGAAAAATTGGCTAAGATGGTTGAAAAGCAAGAAGAAGACAATAAACAGTTGAGGGAAAGAATAGCCCAACTTGAGGCAACAGTGAGGAGTGCACAATTTGAGGGAAGAATTCCAAAAGAAGAAGAGGTTGCAAAGGAGGATAAGACCCCTGAACCTGACCCTATTTTGAGGGAGGAGCCTTTCTTGAATGCATTGAAAGCCTTGAGTGGGAAAGCACTTGAAGGCATACCACTTTTTAGTGGAAAGATGGAAGCAGACCTATTCATGGATTGGATAGAAGGCATGGAGAATCATTTTGAGTCTGATGGAGTCACTGAAGCATAGAAGGTGAAGGTTGTTAAGTCAAGATTGAGAGGATCAGCCTTGACATGGTGGAAGTTCATTCAAATAGAAAGGGAGAAAGAAGGCAAACAACCCATATCCACTTGGAAAGGAATGGTTGCTAAGGTGAAGGAAGCCTACATGCCAGATGACTATGAGATTCAGTTGCACAAGAAGAGGAAAAGTCTAAGGCAGAAAGACCAAGATGTAAACACCTATACTAAAGAGTTCCAAAAGCTTTGTATGAGGTCTAATGTGACAGAGGATGAGAGTCTCAAGGTGGCTAGGTACCTTAATGGCTTGAAGTGGAACATTTAGGAGGAGATGGATTTACTAATTCCCAAGACAGTCCACCAATGCTATCAGTTGGCCATAAAGATTGAAGAGAGGACTAAGAGGAAGCAAGATCAGGCTTCTAAGGGCAGAGGCAAAGGTAGGGATCAAAGGGATCAAAGAGGATAGCATGGTGGTTACCAAGGAAGAGGCAGTGACAAAAGAAACCAAGGAGAATCAAAACTCACTGAGCATGGAGGTGAAACATCTTCAAGAGGAGGATTTAACAAAGGTAGAGGACCTCAAGGAGGTTCAAACAGAGGAAGAGGAGTAGGTAGGAGCAATTCTTATTTTGCCAACATGAAGTGTTATCATTGTAGTCAACTAGGTCACCCTGCTTATAGATGTCCGGAGAAATCATCCTCTTCTAGCAATGAAAAGAGAGTGGCCTATGCACAAGAGGACACTATGAGTCCTAAGGCAGTTGAAAACAGTCACAACAGCAACCCAAAAGTTGAAGGAGAATGTTGATTTGTCAAGGAAAGATGTACAATTTATAGTTGGGGACTATGTTATGGTCCACCTCAACAAATCCAGATTGTAGAAGGGAATGGAAGCCAAGTTATAGATGAAAAGAGTGGGTCCATGCAAGGTATTGGCCAAATATGGCAAGAATGCATATAAGGTGGAGTTACCATCAGATTTGGGCATCTCTCCAGTGTTCAATGTAGTTGACTTGATCAAGTACAAGGGATCAGTCAGGGATGTGGATCAGAATAGTCAGGAAGTTCTCAAGGACACCAGAAATGTACCCTTCCCTCATCAAGACAAGCTCCAAGCAGAGCAGATCTTGGAGTCCAGAGTGAAGAAGGCTACAAGCTACAAGGTGTACATGGAGCATCTTGTCAAATGGAAGGATAATCATGAATCTGAAGCTACCTGGGTAGAAGAAGTATACTTTAAGAAGCAAGGCATTGATATGTCTCTGATCCCTCCTTCCAATCCTTAGTTTTTTGTGCTGAGAGGGGGAGAATGGTGCAGGAGCACCTGGGAAAGGACTATTGTTAGAGTTTTGCTTCAAGTCCAAATTTTGTTGTGCAATCATAAGGTCATGTTGACCATTTTTTTAGGTGCTTAGGGTTTTTTTTGAACTTTGGGAAAGAAGGTGATAAGTGCTACATAGTTTTACTACATCATTATGTTAAGTTGTCTAGTGTTGGCAAAGTGTTTGAAAACACAGTTGGTTTTACAAAGTTTGCTTTAGGCCTTCTAAAAGGCTCGACCCAAGCATCTAAGTTGTTGTGAGGGCCTATTTAAGGCATGCCTCAACCATGAAAGAGGGTTAGATGTTTTTATTTTGAGGTGGCAATTTGCGAAGCTGGTGAAATAGCGTCCAAAAAGACAGTTTTCCTGTTCTTTGCATTCTTGTTGAGCTTCAATGGATTGAATCTTACTATTTCTTTGTTGTAGAATGTAGTGGTAGTCATATACAAGCATGGTGTACCATTCTTTTGCTTTGGTAGATTGTTTCCTTCTACTGGTTATAAATACTTTGTTTTCCTATCATTTTCAGGCCTATAGCAGGTAGTTTTTAAAAATGGAGACCTAAGGCACCTTCCCGTCGTACAAATCATATGGAATTTTGGGAAATGTGCCTAGGCTCCATGATTTTAAATATGGTAGGTGTTAGGTTATTTTTGGTTGTAGGAGCTAGGAGAAAAGCCTTGCCCTAGGCGGCCAGTGAAGAGCCCGGTTAGGAAAGGCTACAGGACAACGTGGATAACTTGCAAGGGAGAAAAGATTTTTGAAAAATTCTTTTTTGAGAATTTAGGGGAATTTATTGGCCATGTATGGTGATAAGGAGGAGAGTCTATCAATCCATTTAAGAGGAGAAATTTTTGACAGTCCATAAACAGCTTGGGAACAGTTTAGAAACCCTAGGTTAGGCTCATTTCTAAGAACAATGCATTGTACGGCCTGCTAAGCCTCAATACCCCAAAATTCCTTGAGAGGTAGCCTTAGGGAATGAGAATCCAAGAAAAATATTGGGGTTTGTTTTGCAAAATCAAGAACAATAGCCAGATTTCTTAGAATTAGAGACCTAATAGGGGCTCAAAAAGGCTACTAGCCTTCCTAACCCTAGATGAGGGTTCCATTACAAGTGGTGAAAAGGTGGAGTCTTGGAAAACCTTCCAAGACCTAGGAAACTATTTTGAAGCTATTGAAAGAAAACCCACACCCCTGCAAGATTCCCTTTAAGTGTTGTGGGAAGACTAGTCTTTAGGGTATTAAAGGCTAAGGAAGAGTGAAGCGTTGAATTAAGGATTGGTTTTGGTTGATCAAAATTTGTCAAGATGGTGAGGTTGGCCAGGATAACTAGGGGAAACTAGTCAAGGAAGTGTTCCTATAGGTTAAGGTGGAGCAGCAAAATACACCAAGGATGTCTATGACAAGGCCTAGTGCAAGAATCTGTGATTGATTCCTCCAGCCTCCCTATCAAGGAGAGGACCAATTAAAGAATAGAAGATTCACAACTTAGGGAATGCAGTGCATCACATCAAGCCACTAAGAGGAATATAATATATGCTAAGAGAGATCACGCTCTTGAAGGACATCACACCCAATGTCATCAAAAAGTGAATAATGCATCACATGAAGTAAGAAGACTACACAATGAGATATAAGTTGTAAAATGCAAAAGAATAATGCTAATGTATGCCTCCACTTTAAAGAAATTTCTAAACACCATGCTATGAGCAACTGCTTTAAAGTAGAAAATGATAAATGCTAACAATAAAGAGGACATGAGAGCTTATTTCGAAAGCTCTATGCAAGTCATATGTTTCCAAATGAAGCTACATCATGAAAAGGGGTTGCCCCAAAAATGAAATCTAAAAATAACACATAAGGGATCCATTGATTTGGGGTCAGTATGTCTTTGATAAAATGATTTTAGAGAGATCAGAACTGTCATCATTCCGAAAATACTCATGGAACAAGAAGAATGACACAAAGAGAGAGAGAAAAAAAAAGAAGCTTTAGGGTTAGCATGGAAGAGACCTAAATTTTTTGACGCCTTGCATCATCCACAAAAGGGAAACACAAGAAAAATAAAAGATAAAGGATAATCTTTTGGGTCAACATGGAAGAGACCTACATGTCTCAATTCTTTGTGTCATCCCCAAAATGAAAACACAAGACAAATGAAAAGATTAAGGTTTATGACAGAGAAGGATGTAGATACAAATAGAGGAATGTCATGAAGATAGAGGTACATCAAACAAAATGGTACGAGAGATCACATTATGCACATGCAATCACATATATAATATGAAAAAGAAAATAAAAGCAAGAATAGTAAGGCACATGCGAGTCAAACTATAGTAGGTTGTTTGCATCCAAATATTTTTCATCGTATATGGAAGGAAGAAAACTAGCCAAAGGGACAATAGAAAGTGCTTGACTAGGGAAAGGATATCAAATTATTTCCCCCACTATGTGAAAGACAAGAATGAGCTGAGGTAGGCGATGACAAAGAGATCCTTGCATTTTTTAAATGATTTGCAATGAATGTAAAGCATGTAATAGTGAGAATATTATAATATGACTATTACATGGAAAGGAGTGGAAGGACATGCTTTAAGGGATTATTTATATGATATCAATTTTTTTAAATATTTGTTTTAAAGAATGAAAATTATCATTACTATGTCCAAAAACTCCATGATATCGACAATGTGATGTGCTTGTGTTGTTAGGATTTGGATTTTCTTTTATGGGTGTTAATGTGATAAGTCCTTGACTTAGAAGTATGTCTAAAGTTCTTTTTGTTTCATATGGAAGACAAGGTAATTGCAGCATTTTTAGTTTATAAGGCTTTCATTGCTTGCTAGATTCACCAACTTCTAGAAGGAGAGGTGGTGCAGGAGCACCAAGCAAAGGAAGTCTATAATAGGAGGTCAATATGTTAAGTAATCGTGTTAGGTTATTTTTGCATTCTATAAGGTCTATTTACATTAAATAAGGTCCAATGAGACCATTTTCCATGTAATTGGGTGATTTGAGAGTCATTTTTGGTAAAATACCAAAAGTTGCAAAATTATGTAAAGTTGTCAAGACAAGAATTTGCAAAAATGCAACTTTCCTAGAATGCGAAGGTTCATGGTAGTTTAAAAGTAATTTATAGGAACTGGGTGGTTATAATTTGAATGTTACAAGTATATAAATCCTCTATAAGGCTCGGGAATTAGTTGTTGAATGTTGCATTGAAGATTTCTAATCAAATACAACATTATTTTTGCAATTTTCTTTGTATTTCTGAACTTTTCAAGGACTGTACGGTCCCGTACCATTTATAAATGCTCTCAAATTATTTTTATTATGTAGTAGCATGAATTATCTCTCATTTTCAACTAGTTTTAGAGTCTAACATTTAGATTTGAGGGAGATTTCTTTATTTTCTTGAAATTTCCTATAGGAAACCAGTGAAGGGTTTGATCAAAGTTAAAATAATGATCTAAGTCATTCCACCTACTATCAAAGTGTGTATCTTAGTGGAATGTCTTCTCCCATGGTAGGTTAGATTTACTTATGGTTTTGAAGGAAGAGGAGACAAGTTGGTTAGATTTGGGTGATGCCCTAAGGCAGAACAATGTGTTTTTCCAAGTGAAAATGGGGTGTGGTAACAAGGTTTTGACAAAATTTTGAAAGAACTATCTATGTTATGGTACATTGAGTGTTTAGATGGTATTTTTGAAGTGTTGGAGGATTTGTTTGGGTTATATAAGCTCGGGAAGTAGATTTTTCAATAAACCCTTGTAAATTGTATGGAAAGTGAGGGTTTAGTGGATCAGTGTCTTAGAGGTCATGGCTCTGAGGAATGATGGTGGAAATTGAAGTTTTGTGACACAATTAAGGACTTTCAATTGAGTTTTGGTGATAAATAGATGATTTGGGGGTACCTCCTTTGTAAAAGAGGGCTATTTGGTGGCTTAAAACTAGGGGCAGTCTATTGGTTCACCATGTTGTTTTGAAGAAACCTAATGCAATATTTTGGTATGTTGTGCTAGGACCTGAGGTGAGTCTTAGTTGGTGTTTGGTTAGGCTCTGTATGGAATTCTCTAAAATACATCTCCAAAAGGTAGATTTTGAGGGCTACAAGCCTCTAGGTGTGTGTCTGAGAAAGGTTGAATGAATAGGATTGAAAAGGGTTGGTCTCTAGTTTGGGTCTGATCATTTTGTGTTGGTTTAGGTAATCACCACCTTGCTTTTCATCAGGTGGTATCAGAGCAACATGGATTAGATCTTTTTTATTGAAGAGTTGCATATTTGAAGAAAGGTAATTGGAAGTTGAAGAGACAAAACTTGTAAAGATGCCTCCTATGAATGTTGGTGATGCTAGAGAGTTTCAGGAGGTAAAAGAGAAACATGCCAAGCTTTTGGAGTCTCATAATGTTGTGTTGGCAAGGCTTGCTGCCTTGGAATCAGGAAGAAAAGAGATGAAGTTGAGAGTGAATTAGATGAAGAGGAAGATGAAGAATATGAAAATGTAGATGGAGAATTAGACCCTAAAGATCAAAGGATGGCAAAGTTTCTTAAGGAAGTCAAAGGTGATTCACATAAGGTAAAGGTTGATTTTACTATGTATGGTGGAAGTTTGAATGAGGAAGAGTTTCTTGATTGGATTTCAGCCATGGACAACCACTTTGAAAGTGAAGATATTTCTTATGAGCAGAAGGTGAAGGTAGCAAAGAAAAAAATCAAAGGCCATGCACTTCTATGGTGGGACTATGAGCAAGTTGAAAGGAGAAAGAAAAGTAAGTCAAGGATAGTTTCTTGGGCCAAGATGGTAGCAAAACTTAAAGGTAAATTTCTTCCTAAAGACTATGAAGTTAAATTGTATAATAAATTACAAGGCTTGAAGCAAAAGGATTTAGATGTTAATACATATATTGATGAATTCTATAAACTCAGTATAAGGTCAGGAAGAAATGTAGATGAAGTTGAAAAAGTGGCTTTGTATCTAGGTGGCCTTAGATTAAATATACAAGATGAATTGGTGGTTGCTAACCCAAAGAATGTTGAATGGTGTTTCCAATTGGCTATTAGGGTGGAAGAAAATATGAAAAAAAGGAAAGAGAAGACTATTAGAGGCAGAGGAAAAATTACAAGAGGGATTGGATCATTCCCTACATCAAAGCAACCATATGAGGAACAAGAAGAAGCAAGTAAAGGTAAGGAGAAAGGTGTTGATGTAAGAGGAGGTTTTAGGGGTTCTAGAGGTATATTTAGTGGTGGTAGAATTTCAAATGTATTTACAGGAAGGTGTTATAATTGTACAAGAAGAGGAGTGTGAAAGTACTGAAAGGAGGGCTCAAATAGTACAAGAAGAGGAGTGTTAAAGTACCAATTCTCCTAGTTATCATGCTGCTCCTGAAACAAGTGAATCATTGATGATGAGGAAGATCATACTTAAGTCAACAAAGGAGAGGGAACCATTGAAAAGAAATAATCTCTTCAAAACCACATGTAAGTGCAAGAACAAGGTATGCAAAATTGTCATAGATTCAGGCTCTAATAAAAATATGTTATCTAGTGAAATGGTTAGTAAACTGAATTTGCAAGACATTCCTCATGAATTGCTATATAAGGTGTCTTGGTTGAATGAAGGGAAATCACTTTTGGTTAATGAATAAGTTGTAGAATTTAAAATTGGTGGCTACAAGGACAAGGTAGCTTGTGACATCTTACCTATGGATTGCTGCCACTTACTTCTTGGAAGGCCTTAATAGTTTGACAGGCATGCATTATATGATGGGAGAGAAAATACATACACCATAGAGAAGGATGGGCATACATTTACTTTGACTCCAATTGTGGAAGAGGACAAAGGTAAGGGTAAAGAGGCTAAGGTAATCATGTTTGGGAGGAAGGAATGTGTAAAGGTTGAGAAAAAATTAAAAAATATGGGTACTACAGTCAATTCAAGGATTGAGAATGCTCTGATAGTAGGTGTGAAGGAAGAATCAGATTTGAAGGATGAATTGACAGTGAATTGGCATATAAATGTCTTGGTGGGAACAATGGTGTGTCCATTGATTGGAAGAAAGGTTATAGGGAAAGTAAGATCTGCAGGTACAATGGGTTGTAAGGATAGTATGATGGTATATGATGTTGATAGGATAGAGGGTCTAATGACAGTGATGAAAGGATAGGGTGATCAAGGAATTAAGGATAAATATGAGCATGAAGTTGAGAAAAAGAGGTAGGTTGTGCAAGGAACATTTGATAAGTGTTTGTTTGTAGGCATGAATGAAGGTATACTATCAAGTTTTGATCAAGGGACATGTGAAATACCATCATCAAGTCTGAATGCAAAGATGGTGACATATTCAAGTGCAAACAAGGTCAAGGATGCAGGGTATGGTGCAATATTTTAGTTTTTGAACTAGTGGAGAAGATTTGTAGATTAGAGAGTATGTGGAACTAAGATGGGGCAGGTGACAAGGCAGTACTCATGTGACATGAGTCTTTTTCAGGGGGGTTGTATGGTGCAGGAGCACCAAGCAAATGAAGTCTACAATAGGAGGTCAATATGTTAAGTATAGGTGTTAGGGTCTTTCTGCATTCTATAAGGTCTATTTACATTAAATAAGGTCTAATGAGACCTTTTTCCATGTAATTGGGTGATTTGTGAGTCATTTGTGGTAAAATGTCAAAAGTTGCAAAATTATGTAAAGTTGTTAAGACAAGAATTTGCAAAAATGCAACTTTCCTAAAATGTGAAGGGTCATAGTAGTTTAAAAGTTAGTTATAGGTGTTGGGTGGTTATAATTTTATTGGGACAAGTATATAAATCCTCTAGAAGGCTTGGGCATGAGTTGTTGAATGATGTATTGAAGATTTCTAATCAAATACAACATTATTTCTATAATTTTCTCTATATTTTTTAACTTTTCAAGAACTGCATGGTCCCATACCATTTGTAAATGCTCTAAAATTCATTGTATTTTGTAGTAGCATGAATTAGCTCTCATTTTAAACTTTTTTGAGAGTCTAACATTTAGATTTGAGGGAGATTTCTTTATTTTCTTAAAACTGCTTGTAGGAAACTATTGAAGGGTTTGATCAAAGTTAAAATAATGATCTAAGTCATTCCACCTATTGTCAAATAATGTATCTCAATGGAATTTATTCTCCCATGTTAGGTGATATTTTCTTATGGTTTTGAAGGTAGAGGAGACAAGTTGTTGGGATTTGGGTGATTCCCTAGGGCAGAACAATGTGTTTTCCCAAATGAAAATGGGGTGTGGTAACAAGGTTTTGACAAAATGTTGAAATAACTATCTATGTTATGGTATATTGAGTTTGTACAAGGTATTTGTGAAGTGTTAGAGGCTTTGGTTGGGTTAGATAAGCATGTGAAGTAGATTTTTCAATAAACCTTTGTAAATTGTATGCAAAGTGAGGGTTTAGTGGATCAGTGTCTTAGAGGTCATGGCTCTGAGGAATGATGGTGGAAATTGAATTTTTGTGACACAATTAAGGACTATCAATTGATTTTTAGTGATAACTAGATGATTTGTGGGTACCTCCTTTATAAAAGAGGGTTATTTGGTGGCTTAAAACTAGGGGCAGTCTATTGGTTCACCATGTTGTTTCAAAGAAACCTAATGAAATATTTTGGTATGTTGTGTTAGGCCTTGATGTGAGTCTTAGTTGGTGTTTGTTTAGGCTCTGTAAATCCTTATCTAAAAGATATCTCCAAAAGGTAGATTTTGAGGGCTACAAGCCTCTAGGTGTGTGTCTAAGAAAGGTTGAATGAATAGGATTGAAAAGCGCCCGTCTCTAGTTTGGGTATGATAATTTTGTGTTGGTTTAGGTCATCACCACCTTACTTGTCATCAAGAGTTCCTAAGATGATCCTATTGTCCTTATCATCGTTACAAGGCATTGGTTGTTCTTTAGGAAGGAGGACTCTTATGTCGGGAGGAGGATCTTGATATCCTAACCTTTTGGTATCTTTAATTGGTATTTTCTCTAAGAATTGATGAGTTTCATGTTTGCTTGTTGTATCACATCCTTGTTTGCTAAATATTTTGAATCTTTTTCCATATGTCTCTTCTAGGTTGATAGGAGTGTTGGTGACTTTCTTAACATAGGATTGTTGAATGTTTTCTTAATTAGAGGTGTTAGGATCACCTATTGTAGAAAGCTTAGGCTCAGTTTGTGTCTCAATATCAGGATGTAAAAGACCAAACATCTCAAATTTTGTTGGTTGTTTACTAGACATCCAAATTCGGACATTAATTTATCCAAATTTATCACTTTTCATCTAAACATCCTCTTATCTGAGTTAATTAAATAATATTACTATTATTTAATATAATATTACAGCATCCTAAGGTATTTAATTAAATACCTTACCCTCCTTCCTCTTTTCATCAAATAAATTAAATAAATATTACATTTATTTAATTCCTCACATGTCATTTTCATCTAATCCTAATCCATTTCTAATCTCTTCATTAAGGATGTGCACATGCCTAATCCTTGATTAGGATGTGTCACATCCTCCAACTTTTGCAAGTTGGCCCCAATTATATCCTCTAATTACTAATTAGTCAAACCTAATTAGTACCTTGGTCAACTCTCCATCTCTCTTTTAAGGGCCCTCTCTTCCCCATGGAATATTTGACTTGTCACATCAAGTCACATGTGACAAACTCCCACCTTTTGGGAGCATTGTCTTATCCACCAGATTCTTCCAATCATTGTGAATTTTTAATTCACTTTTATTCACCCAAGATTTTTCCCATCTCCCAATGTACTTGCAAGGTACTTGTACTTCCTCCACCTCATGTACCCTCTTGACACCTCATCTCCATCTCATCCCCCTTGGCCACTTCACCCTCCACATGTCAAGATGTGAGGGCTTGTGGGTTCTCAACCCACCATAGCCCTTCATCTTGGCCTTGTTGGATCAATCTTGACCCTTGAATTCTCTAGAGAATTCAAGATCCTCTATAAATACCCCCTCCTCAAGGGCATTTGGAGGAGGACTTTTGATTTTGCAACTACATGCTGCCCATTTACTTCCTCCAACACTTAGTCAATTTGCAACTACATGCTGCCATTTTGTGCACTCACCCTATTTGCAATCACATCCACTTGCATTTTACATCCAAGCACATAATAGTGATCTTCAATAGAGCCATCAAGGAGCACACAACCAATCTTAAACAAGGGCCAATCAAAGGAGTATCAGCAACAAGGGGAAGGTAAACCATTTGTCTTGCATTATCTACTCTTCTCATTGTTTTATCACTCTCTTTTGGCTAATCTTGAGGTGTTCTTGATATTTTGTTTTTCATAGTTTTTAGTTGTTTTGCTCATTTAGAATAGCATAATATCAAGGGTATACATTTCTGGCACGCCCGGTGGGACCCACAAACGGGCTCCCATATTTTACGTTTTCTGTTGTTTAAGTTTTGCAGGAACGCGACGCAGAGGGGCGGCTACGCCCACTTTTTCCGCAGAGGGGCGGCTACGCCCCACTCGCAAAAGGGCGGCCACGCCCCACTCACAAAAAGGCGGCTACGCCCCACTCGCAAAAGGGCGGCCACGCCCCACTCGCAAAAGGGCGGCCATGCCCCACTCACAAAAGGGCGGCCACGCCCCACTCGCAAAAGGGCGGCCATGCCCCGCTCACAAAAGGGCAGCCACGCCCCAGGGCGGATACGCCCCTTTTTTCACAAAAGGGCGGCCACGCCCCATTTTTTAGGGCGGATACGCCCCTTTTTCACAAAAGGGCAGATACGCCCCATTTTCCACAAAAGGGCGGCCACGCCCCAGGGTGGATACGCCCCATTTTTCACAAAAGGGCAGCCACACCCCATTTTTGCTGCAGAAGGGCGGCTACGCCCCTGTTTTGCTGCAGAAGGGCGGCTATGCCCCTGTTTTGCTACAGAAAGGCGACTGCGCCCCCCCTGGAAGGTAAAATTGGTGTTCTGATTTCAGATTCAGTTGTTGTTTTCCTTATTAACGTTGTTCTTGCAGGGATACATGTGTTTGGTACTAACCTTTTGCAGCATATTCTTGTGAAGTGGATGGAGAAAGCGGGATAAAATATCTAACATTTGCTTGCAGGGCTATCCGTTTGTTCCATTTTCTTTAAAATTATCCTTGCTATTTTCTAAGAACATAGCTTAATTAGGAGGAGTAAATATTTGTTGTTTGCTGTTTTGTCTTTTTGTGTTACCCTAAGGGAGTAGTAGCTTGTTTCTGCTTTCCCCTTGCACTTCGTGTGAGCCTGGGGAGTAGTTGGAAGCGGTTATTGCTTTCTTCATAGTGGGACCTACTTGGGGATTTCATCACCCCAAGGGACGATTCCAACCACGCGTACCAGCGGGGTATACAAAGGGGGGAGAGCGAAAGCTGTACCCCAATCCAGTCACATCGTAATTGGCGGAGCGTCGAAGCTAGGGTGATACCTAGATAGACGTGAAGAGTTGGTCTGAGCCCTTCAGTATCTCGCTGGGGTTCCCGACTCACGCTTGTGACGGGCTGGTGTTCATGGTTGTGCCTCACGTACCGAGAGTATATCGAGGACTCCCTAGATACCTTGTGCATCCTAGATTAAGACCACTTTGGCCACACCCTTAACACTAATTATAGGGTTGTATTTGTTTGAGTGCTTTCTTGTGAAAAAACCAGTGAATTCCTAACAATTTGGCCTTATCATTATCGTTTTAAAGTCCTTGCCATAGCCATTTACATCAAACCAAGCCTCTGGTCCACCGCAGAAGTGTAATTACGCCCCTGTTTTTGCTGCAGAAGTACAATTACGCCCCTGTTTTTGCTGCAGAAGTGCAATTACGCCCCTATTTTTGCTGCAGAAGTGCAATTACGCCCCTGTTTTTGCTGTAGAAGTGCAATTACGCCCCTGTTTTTGCTGCAGAGGTGCAATTACACCCTCCTGAACACCTAAAATTCCCTCCATTTGGATTCATTCCGCCTTTAAACCTTCATTTCACCATTCCAAATCATTACCCTATCATCCCAAACCTTCGTTTTGTCACTTTAAACAATCAAACACCTCCATTTACCCCTTTTAAACCCCCATCTCCTTATTCCAACCTTTCGTTCGACCATCCTAAATCCCCATACATCCTCCACAATTATCCTTAACCCCCCATTCATTCTATTTCTTCCTAATCCACCAATCATTTCTTACCATTTGCATCTCTCAAAACACCACCCATAACCAAACTATCCTACCCTTGTATTACAAAGTGATTACCTAAATTGACCATAGCACTTGAACTTGATTATTAGTCTCTAACTTCAAACCCAATCAATTCGCCTCCATCTTGAGGTGAATTCGGTGTTGCAAGTTATCATCCTTGGCCCAATCAATCCATTCCTAGCTTAAGGTGGATTCGGTGCCGTAATCGTTCTATTAATCAACCAAAGTTCTAGGGTTACTAAGGGTAATCTCACGTGATCAAGCTTAAGGTCTCTCTTTCAAATCCAATCCAATCAAATCCAAATCCAATCCAATCAAAATCAAATCCAATCAAATCCAATCCAATCGAATCCAATCAAATCCAATCAAATCCAATCCAATCCCAATCAATCAAATCCAAATCCAATCAAATCCAATCCAATCAAATCCAAATCCAATCCAATCAAATTCAATCCAATCCTATCCTATCCAATCCGATCTATTTAATCAAAATCTGATCCAATCAACCTTATCCAATCCAATCCAATCACATCACCTTCGACCCAATCAATCTACTTCCATCTTGAAGTAGATTCGGTGTCGCAATCATCTTTTGATAATCAAACCTTATCGTCATAATCCATCCCATCGCATCATCCAATCATCCTAATCTGAGATTTAGTCCAATCCTGATCTGAGCTTGACCCAAATCCCGATTTGAGCTTTAATCCGTTCCCATCCAAAATATTTTCATCCATCCATCCTTTCCTCATCATGAATCCTTATCCTCCATCAATGGTCAAGGGAGACCCTATTGTTACATTGACAATGATAACGAAAGTCTTGTTGATCAAGAGGAATATGACATAGACCCCCTTGACACTATCATTGCTAGTAAGCTTTCTCCACCCACTTTCCAAAATCCAATCACCCCCTCAAGTTATCCCGTTATGTCTTCGTCCCTGCCTATTCATGTTGCTTCTGCTACCTTTGACAAAGGATATTCGTCATATCCATCATACCCTTCATCTACATCATCCTCTTATCCAACACCCACATCCTCTTATCCTAGTCTACCATCTCAATACCCCCATCTTAATCCCCCATCCACATCCTCCTATCTAAATCCTTCATCCGCATATACCCACTACCCTAATCCTCCATGCCAATCTACTCACTCTAATCCTACATTCGTATCTTCCTATCTTAATCCTACATCCACACTTGCCTTAATGCACCATCCCCTTCCCTGTCCCAGCCACCATTCCACATCCCTTTTATTCCCCACTACCCTATCTCTCCTCTTCCTAATCCACCTTCCCTATCTTCCATTCCACCACTCCATGTCACCCGCTGCTCTCCATCCAGCTTTCTGTTGTCCTAATTCCCTCCATCTACCCTAGTCCTCCATCATTATTCATCCATCTAGTCCATTCCTCCATCCAAGTCCTAATCCCCCATGCTACTCATAGTCCTACATTCAATCCCATTTCCCTCCATCTAACCCTAGTCTACCAATCCATAAACCTTCATCCACTCCCACCTCACCATCTCAGCCTAGCGTATTCAAGTTTCTCCAAGGACTTATAACAAAGGAAACATCCCCCGCTCCACACATTGCAGTTATGGAACCATGCCATCCTGACCCATCATCCATGGTCGTTAGTGACGAGACCCTTCTCCATCCAACACCTATCATTGATGATACCATCACATCCTTTGAATCTATCGAACCCCCATCTCCTACCATCACATCTTCTGAATCTACTAAGTCCCCATCCCTTACCTTCACATCTACTGAATCCATTGAACATCCACCTCCTACTCCAAGAGTCAGTGAACCCATCGACGACACCCAAACCCATCCCAATGAACCTCATGAATCTTCCATCCCTCCATCTTCCCCACTTGAAGAGTCCCAACAAGAGTCCATTACCATACCTCCCGCACACGATGAATCATGCCAAGAGTCTAATCCAAAGCATGCCAACATATCCCCTTCTCTAGATCAAGATCCTACCATCCCATCTAGTCCACCTCAAGATCAAAGTCCCCCATCCATTCCATCCCATGATACTCTTGACATCCAAGCTTCCACCACTCCATCTCCATCTCCATCACATGAGCCTACTATACAAATCCAGACCCTATCATGGCCCCTACTCCTGATGTTGCTATCCCATCATCTCCTTCTCATAATCCCCCATCATCACCTAAAACTGCTATACCCACACCGCTTGCATATCCCCTTGGTACTCTCACATTCTTCCATAGTGGCCTCCTCGCAGAAGAAAAGCATAGTGTATTTACCACCCATCATCCTCCACCTAATAATGGACTCGCATCATGTTTTCAGAATATCACAAATCCTATCATGGATCGCATGCTCAAGAAAATGAACTATCAAGGAAAAGGTCTAGGCCTTCATGAGCAAGGTATTTTAGAGCCCATCCAAGTCAAAGAACAAGTCTACATGCAAGGTCTTGGACCTATTTCCCAAGCCTCACAATCTAAAGATGTTGGTACAACCTCTAGACGTCCTCAACGAGCCTCTTCCAAAATAAATATAGGCTCTTTCCATCACTCCACCAAATCATATGTTGCCATCCCTCCTCCTCTATCGTATCGCCTCAAAACCACCGTCCATATTCCTCCTTCATCCGCTCCATCCATTTTGGGTCCTTACATCCCTCCATCCACCATATCCCATCCTTCATTCACTCCATCCATCTTGGATCCATATATCCCAAGATCACCTCCTCCATCTCATCCTTTCATCCATTCATCTCCTATCCATTTCATCCATCATAAACATCCCTCTCACATGTCCCCTAATCAGGATCAACAAAGGCACATACCCGCACATCCTCCGTCTACGCATAATCCCCATGCTCCTATCTTCTTTGCTCCACACCATCCATCTCCTCACACCCATTCCATGGCTACTAAAAGCACTTTGGATGCAAGAGGAATAATGCATCAATCTAAACACCCACATGAACCTAAAGCTTCCCATGTCCCCTCTAAAATACATGGTAAAGAAAAGAAAAACAAAATCCCAAATCAAAATCAAATCTATAGCTTGCAAAGAGCCACCAAAGCAAAGATCAAAACCATGTGGATCCCAAAGAAAAAAGATGCAATGCCATCACATGAAAAATCTGTTAGAACATCCAAAGTTGCTAATCTAAAAGCTAGTCATACACCCCTTTCATCTCCTAAGTCTGTTTTGGGTTCTTATGTCCCGAAAGTCACCATTCCATCTCCTCCATTATCCCCACATTCTCCATCCCTTAATCCTATTATCTTTTCACATCCATCACCACATGTGCCAATGTTGGTCCTGAACACATCTCCCCATCACATGTCCACCCCATCATTCTATCCATACCCTTTCCAGCATCCCATCCATTATCCCATGTATCAACCCCTTCAAATCCCTCTAATTTATCCTCATGCATAAGTTTGTACCAACATCCAACAGTCAGTTCGAACATGGGCTCTTACTACCTCATATAGAACTTGATGCTTGAGTCCTCCGTCCATATCCTTATCGCATGTCTTCTAAATCCACTCATTTGCCTCCCTATCCTTATCCATCTCCTTCTACATACTATCCAAAAAAAAAAAGTCAAAAAAAATCAAAAAATCAAAAAAATCAACAAAGTGACAAAAAGATCCAAAAATAGTAAAGAGAAATAATTCATCCAATGGTGAAAACTTGGCAAACAAGCGCCTTGGATAAGTACCATGATGAAAACTTGGCAAACAGGCGTCATGTGTAAATCCCCATCTGCACTTGGAGGCAACTTCTTGATATGCATTCCCTCCATCCACTATGCTTCTAGCTATTGCACCCATCTTCCTATTATCCATCCTCTTCATTAGCTCCTCCCATCCCATCTATCTTCTGCATCCTACCATCATATCTCGTTTATCTCCCATTCCCTCCATCCTTCTTGTGATCTTGATCAAAATAGGGGCACTTATCTATGCATGCTTTGGACACCTCTTGGTATACATTCCCTTCTCTATCATATTCCTTGGTCACTCATCCTATCCACCTCTATTTATCTCCTTTATCTTCCCATCCACTCGTCTCCCATCCCTTATGCCTCATTATATATGACATATCTAGAGTGGGGGCATCTGCTTCCTTTGTGACATAGTCCTTGGAGAAATCACCTATC
>VDFB02051466.1:0-22434 GCA_007258455.2 Sequoia sempervirens
TCTTGAAAATCTTAGGCAAAACATAGTGAAATAGCCTTGTATTTACACATATCTTGTCATTAATTCCCAAAATTCAAATATCACAAGCTAACCTTTAATCATGGATTTCAAATGTGGTGAATGGGTCCTAGGCCACTTACCTAGGAAACACATCAGACAAGGTGAAATGTTATGTAAAATAGGGTCCTAGGACCTAGTGAGGACACATTCACCATGTGGTGAATGGGTCCTCGGTCACCTACCTAGGAAACACACCTTCTAAAATTAAGTGTTGTTTAATGGCATTTATGAATTTCGGATCTTATCCCTTAGAAATTACAATTAATAAGGCTTGGATTTAAATTAAAGGGGACAATTAAGGAAAATTAACCTCAATTAATTAAGAAAGCCCTAGATTAGTGTGAAAATGTAAAGGTACACTTTAAAACACCCTAAATAAGGCATAATTAAGTCGATTTAGTTAAAAAGGGCCATAAACTTAATGTGAATGTGTAAAACACATTACAACACTAAATCAAGGCAACATTAAGCTCATTTTAGTATTAATTATTCCCAAATTAAGTGAAAAATGGATACTTTTCCATTACTACACATACTATAATTATGTAGAGAAAATATAGATTGACAACTCATTTTCTAAACATGTTGTAAACAAGTTCATTGTCAAGTATGTAGCAAAAGAAAAGAATATTTTAGAAACTTACCACAAAATTTGGATGTGACTTACAAACAATAAGAATGTTGATGAATTAGTTGTAAGAGCATATCACAATATTATTACTAAAGCTATTATAGAAAGATACATTGGGGCAAAAGAAACATGTCGCATGTTATTGTAACTTCCATTTGTAGAGAGAAATAGGTACATGTTAATCTAAATGTTGAACATGTGAGGTATTCAAACATATAGCCAAAAATGAAGTGAGTGATAATTAAGAACATATTATAGAATATATTCATGGATATAAGAATGAGCCATTTTTCATGGAATTTTTTTCACTAATTAATGGAACTAAATCATGGGCATACAATCCAAGGGAGAAAAGAGATAAAAATGGGATAAATGGATAAAAAACTATTTTTGAGAGTATTTCTAAGGTTTGCATCCATTCCTATGCATGAATAAGATAAATGGTTTGATTTTTTTTATCTTGAGTTATTACTATACAAGCCATTTTATGACATAGAAAGAGATATTGAATTTCATAATGATGCAATAATATATGTGTGTAAAGGGGAAATAGAAGTGTGCAATAAGATCAAAATGAATGAATTGAAACTAATCTAATTCAAAACAAAGATCATGGTTCATAACCATTACTTACTAAATGAAACTATGAAGAAATGAATTCAAGAATGAAATTAAAACAAAAAAAGAACAATGAATTCAATATATTGTAAGTTACCCATCCCATGTCAAAGTATATTCGCAAAGATGTTGGATCGTTTGTTGTATCCATGTGAAGCCTCCATTTGTGCATAGAAAAAGCTTCAAAGTCAAGTGATGTTATTGATCAAAGATGTGTGCAAAGCTTTGTCAAAATATTAATTATGATTTCAGCATTACTTTGTTGTGTAAAATATGTTGTGAAACATAGGAAAATAGGTTCACCATCAATATAGTATTAATGATGAACCTAATTTTCACTAGGTGAGTGTTTCATTCAATTATGTGTGCAATATGATGTAAATAAGGTGTAGAAATTAATACTAACTATTATAGCAACAATGAGGGAAGTTTTGAGAGGCTAGAATGGTGTGTACCTTGCTGCAAGAAGGTTGTTTTTAGGTCATAGAGGACTCATTCGCCTTTACTGGAAAATGGGTCCCTATTAGGGCTTCTAAAAATTGAGATCTGGATTTTTTTCTTCGAGATCTGCACTCTCAGCTCCTTTTTGATCATCTCCCGAAAACCTAAAACAAATTTTGTAGCTTCATTTTCATATTCTTGTAATGTAGGTGACAACTTTACAACTTGACAACTTTGACATTTTTTCTCCAAATCTTGCTCTTCAACCTAAATCTTTCAAACACACATTCAAGAGGAGAAAACCTTGTTTATTGTTAGAGGATAGGGGTTTTCCTTGGTCAAATCCCTTTTAGGTAATCAAAGATTATGATGAAATAATAAAATTGAGGCAGGAAACTTGAAAAATGCAATGATGATACCTTGGAGGATGTCTTGGAATATAAATCTACAAACTAACATGAAATGGCCATGTAGAATGTAGATCTTGATCTCAAATTAGATGTGAAACAATGCTTGCAAAATGGATCTCCAATGCTACATTAACAACATTAGCTCAACATGTTTGATGCACTATGCCTTTGACATGATGATATGATCTTGAATTTCTGCAATAAACTCTTGATAATCTACCTTTGAATGTCTTTAAAATTCTCTTGAAAATGCTCTATAATGCTCTTGTGAAGTATTAGGATGCTCTCTTGAAAATATTAGATGAAACTATGTGAATTAACCTTATATTTATACTAAATCTAAGAATTAACCCTGAAATTCAAATAAACCAAGCCAACATCAGATCTATAATTGAAAATCATTAAAATCCCACTACAAATAAATTCAAAAAGGGGTGTCCTATGTGAGGAGGACCCACTCACCACCTTGGACGAATGGGTCCTAGCACAACTTCCTAGGACCATGCTTTGGGGGGATGAAATAACATCAAAAACCCATTTCATATATACCAAGAAAGGGGTGTCCTATGTGAGGAGGATTCATTCACCACCTTGGGCAAATGGGTCCTAGCACACATTTCTAGAACACCAAGTTTTCCAAGTTAAATGTCATGCAATATCATCAATGGGTGTCAGGATAGATCCTTGAAAAATGCAATTAATAAGGCTTAGATTTGAATTAAAGGGAAAATTAACCTCAATTAACCACAATTAATTAATGAAACCCTAGATTAGTGAAAAAGTGTAATAGAACACTTTACAATGCCCTAAATAAGGCACAATTTAAGTCTATTTTATTAAAAAGGGCCCTAGATTCAATGTGAATGTGTACAACACATTACAACACTAAATCAAGGCATTATTAGGTTAATTTTTTGTTAATTATTTACAAATTCAGGAAAAAGGGATACTTTTTATGTTAATATGTTTTTCCCCCACTGAGTTTTCCCCCATGAAAAACTCAAACTAAAGTAGAAATTCAAGAAACTTGAGTATGCAGCAATAACAAAGATACATAATCCCACCCTATTAAAGGCTACAAAAAAAAGGATCAAGCACAACCATTCCAAAAGACTATGGAATAGGGTTGTTTGTCCATAACATTTGTTGCTCACTCTAGGGTAGTGGAACCTTAGTCTGTCCACTAGGTGAGTTATCCCAACCATGCATGCTCATTCTGGGGTAGTGGAACCTCGGTCTATCCACTAGGTGAGTTATCCCAAGGAGGTGGAAAATGAGAGTCATATTAGCCTCCCATACCATATTGAAATTATCCTCCTGATAACTTTGATAAGGCACCATAATGTAAGGCTTTTATGAATTCTTTTGAATGTCACATTTATAATTTTTTTCGTTAAAGGGGATTTTTCTTTGTTTGTGTAAGGCCTTCTTCTTAGGGAACATCATGCCTAATGTCTCCAAGAGAGGACAAGTCAAAGAGTATTAGATTTCCACTTATGGGATGCCTCTCGCTTCGCATCATTGCACTAAGGGAGATTGTATGCCTAGAAATAATGCACTCCTGGAGGTCATAAAACCCAATGGCACCACCAAAAAAAGGACACGTCACAAGAAAAAAGAAAATCACGCCATGAAATATTTTGAAAGGTGTCATTGATGTATGCCCCCACTTTAAGGTAGTTTCCTAACACCATTGTTGTGAGAAACTACTTTAAAGTAGCCAATGTTTTCTCCTAAGACATGAGAGCTTTCTTTGGAAAACCCTATGCCAAGTCATATGTTTCTGAAATAAAGTTGTGCCATAAAAAAGGAGGGAAGGGTTGCTCCCAAAAATACAATGCTAAACTAAGAAAGAAAAGTATGTCACATATGATCCAACTTAAGGCATGTCGTCCACATCCAAAGCTTTCTCTTATATATACATGGAAGGTGGTCAACTAGCCAAAATAGATAGGGACAAGTGACATACAAGGAAATAGTTATCCAATCCCTTTCCCCCACTAAGTGTAGGACAAAGATGAGCCGAAATGATTGATGATATGCCACTCCTTCTGATGAGGAAATGGTTTGCAATGAATGTAAAAAATGCAATAGGGATTATCCTATGATCCTACAACTATTGCATGGCAAGGAGCAACAACTATCATTATTGATTATAATGAGTAGACAAAGTATCAGTTGTATGCATATATAATGAAATATTTCCACATGTACTGTCTATCAGTTCAGGATGAACCAAAGTTAAGCTTGTCTTGGAAGAATCTTTTGTAAGAGTGTTGATATTAATTGAAGGATTTTTTGATTCTCTTATTTCTTTCAAAGGATGATAACCAAGACCACTAGTTGTTTCTTGTGTGTTAGGCTCTATAGGGACACATATACTTTGTTCTCTAGCACCACATCCTTTTCCACTATACCCAAGTTGTTCCATAAGTTCATAACCTTTTTCATAAAGCTTTTTCATTTCTTTTGGAATCAGTGGTTGTTCATAATCAACTTCATCAAATTTTGTCATGTATGTTGTCTTTTATTCTAAAGTGGTTGAGGTGGATGCTTTTGAATTTTATGTTGACATTACTGCTTTTTCTTCCCCCTTTTTAGACTCTTTGTTTATGATCTTGTATTCACCCATGAATGTTGGTGTGAAATATAAGGAGCCCCAATATTCTTCCAATAGCTCAGTGACTTCCTTAATTTTCTTCTCATGTTATTTTTCCTTCATGACTTCCACTTTTGTAGTTGATTTTCATGCTTCCAAAGGATCTCATCATTCTCTATTAGCAATAAAACAACTTTTAGGTTCATGATCAGCTTTTAGTCTATAAACTTTGTTGTCATAGATGTATTTCATTTTATGGTGAAGGGTAGAAGGAACCCCATTCATCTCATCAATCCATGGCCTACCTAAAATAAGATTGTATGAAATATTGTGAGGCATAACATGGATCAAATTTTGCAAGGTAATATTTCCAATGTTAATAGGTAATGTGATGACTCGAAGAGGTTGTTTTCCTACGTTATCGAACCCACAAATAGATAAAGAATCAAGTTGAATTTGGATTTTGTCTATGTCAATCTTCAAGAAGGTTTATGATACACACATTAAGGGTTGAGCCATTCTCAACAAGATTTCTCTTTATCCCAATTCGATTAACATGAACTATTATGAAATATTCCGAGCCAAATTTTTTGTTTTTTCAATTATCAGATTACAACATTACAATCAAGTACCCATTAAGGTTAGGAGATAAACCAAACGTACTAAAACAACTCTAACCAGTATGGCGCCGATGATGGCGAGCATTGGTCAGAGGATCTTCTACTCTAATTGCTGGAAAGGGAACTCGACGTCAAGTATGTGCTACCCAATCCAATGCGGAGTGAGGGGCGACCATATGATGGAGTGATTACAATAACAATGGTTGAAAATAAATGCAGAAAGATAGAAATACTCAACACCCAGAATGTGCTTGCTAACCAAGAATGGGAAAGTAGCTACCATAGGGCGGAGGTCAATTAGAAACAATATCAACTGCTGGAAGTAAACAAAGCATTACAATATGATGAAGCAAGATTATACTTAGCGGTCAGTACTACTGCCGACTTAAACTATGAAAGATGAAATCTTGCAAAGATACATATCAGCCTATAAATGAAGATGTACAATATTAGTGTATTCTTGCTGAGAAGTATAACTTAAATTGAAAGATCATTAAATAGATCCAACCTCTTTTAGCTTGGGCAATTCCAATGAGGCCACCGTAGAGTCTTTGAGATGCTCTTCAACACCCAACCAAAAATGAAGCTACAGATTTCGACACACTATTATGACTGTCCTGCATGTTTCATCAAATAACCAGCTGTATACAGATTTCTTGATCAGCTCATAACTCCTTCCCTAGATACTCAAATGACATGATATTGATTGCAAAACACTATTACCAAAATGGCGCTCAAACTAACAACAAGAAACATTCCCAAAGAGCAAGCATTAATTAATGCACAAATTCCAAGGCTGACAGATGGTACGGCCCAGTACAGGGGCGATTTCCTTATATAAAATCATATACTTCTCTAAAAAATCCAAGATCTTGCACACAGAGGCGCCTAGCTTGAACAATATGAATTATGCAATACCCACAACCTATTTTTTTGTTCTTTTTTGAGTTACAAATGAAAGTACGGATCAGCTGTAGTAATTATACAATTCTAGAACTCGACTAATATGCAAAAATAGAAATCTAAAGAATAAAATGCAGATTACAAAGCACAATGTTCAATGAACTTGCAAATCTAAACTGAAATCACCACTAGTTGTTGTCTCACAAACAAGAAGCGATGCCCGAGCTAGGAGGCCTTCATTCCTCGAAGCGAATCCAGAGCCAATCCGGCAGCATAACAGTATATTAGACCAAAGATATCAAATGATGCTCCAAGACTCCTTTTTATAATTCTCCAGTTGACTTCTCAAAACCCTAAAATCCACTTTTAGGTCAAAACCCAATCTCCTCAAGGATGGGCGTACTTTTCCTTCAAGGCTTAAGATTTGATATTTTAAATAAATATCATACTTTGATAAATGCGCCCTTCATAACCTTGCTTTGACTTTGGGAATAATTAAAATAATCTTTTAATGAGGGCGCCCCCCTCAAAGACCACTTTTTAAAAACAACATTAAGTCATTAAATCTAGGCCAAGGGTCAACGTTAAAATATAATAATTAAAACGTGACTTTTTTTAATTAAATGACTTAACTTATCCTTCCGAATGTGCCCTGAAGCCAATACTAAGCAAAACATCTGACCAAACTGAAGCAGGAAGTCAACTGAGCTGAACTCAACTGGAAAGCTGCTAAAAATAGAATTTACTAAAAATAGTAAATTCCAGAAAGTGCTCTGAATGCCGAGATGAACATACCACTGCGAAGCTCTCTGAAAACCCAGAAAGAATCTGCCATTGAATCCACCCTCTCTGAGCAATGACCTCCTCAAAAATAGGAAACCCTAATTTTACCTTCCGACTAGCCTTCGGGTTTCCAGAAAAAGGCCAACGGTCACATGATCGATCAGGTTTGAGAAGGGGACATTACATATTATCATGAAAGCTTTATTTTGTTTTTGCTCTTCTAAAGAAGGTAACTCATTTTGGAAAAAAGTGTATACACCTAAAATTGGTCATGGCATTTAATTAATTAAATACTAGTTATTTAATTAATATTTCGACTACGTATAAATAAATTCTCAATTTATCTATATTGTTCATATTCTAAATTCTCCAAATCTAAAATCATATTCTTCTAAATTAATTAAATAAACAAATTTCCATAAGCTTGTTTTATTTAATTAATCTTCACTAATCTCGATTAGGAATTCAAGCACATGTCTACAACTTTTTGTGCCACCTCACCAAGGTCACATGAAATTAAAGAATTATCTTCAACCAATTTTTAAGCATGTGGCTTATTCCTCACACACTTCCACCAATTTTAAAACACATGGTCTTTTCTTCCCACACTTTAGTCTTCTATCCATTTGCCATGTTGCCTATTGGTCAAGAGATTCCTCCATCCATTTGGCATGTTATCTTTGGTCAAGGGGACAACATCTTAATTCTCTCCATCTCCACTATTCACTCTTCTTGTTTGAATTTGGACCGTCGATCGTTGCCACCTCGAAAAATTCTTGGAAAAGGCTATAAATACAACCCTTTGGCATTGTATTTTGTATCCACTTTTGAATAGAGTTATCATGCAAAAATATCGTTTGAGCTTGGGAGCACTTTGGAGTCTTATAGTTACATTTTATACCATGTTTTGCATCATAGTTAGATCTTAGAGTAATACTTTGCTTCATAGTTGCATTTTATGTCATCCTTTGCATCATAGTTGCATTTTAGATTAGCATATTCATAGTTAGCATTTGAGCATATGGAGTATCATCTTAGTTTTCCATAGTTTTCATTTGAGCATATGTAGAATCATCCCATCTCAATACCATAGTATCTACCTTGAATCATCTAACACCATCATCCATTCATCATAGTATCCATTATCCTTTCCATTGTACAGTTTCATGCAGGAATTTAATTGGCTTGCATGTTGAATGCTAATCTCGTTTCTTAAGTGTCATTCTAATAGCTTTTGTGCACATAGAAATCTGAGGGCCAAAGGGTTAAAGGAATCTTTAAGAATAGACGACAATGAGACGTTCTTAAAAGATTTGTTTTGTGGCAATTTAGAGTAGCTTCTTTTCTTTGAATCTTTGATATAATTCGTTTCAGTAAGGTTTGTGTTGATTTACTAACTCTCCACATTTCACACACACACAAAATGGCACCCACCGTGGGGCCCTGCCCTGTCTTTTTTTAACATTCTAGAAAATTTATGTTCGTAGGTTCAGACGTGAGACTTTTGGTGCATATTGCATGTCTTCTGGCGCATATTGTCTCTATTTTGGTGATTCTTGGATGAGTTTTGGCGCATCTTGCACCTGTTTCAACATATCTTGCATGAGTTTTGGCACATATTGCATGAGTTTTGGTGCATCTTGCATGAGAAATGGCACATATTGCAAATTTACAGAAAAGTCCACTAGGGTTCCAAAACATGGTTTTTGAGTTTTAGAGCATATTGCACTAGTTTTGGCACATATTGCATGTGTTTGGTGCATTTTACTTCCAGATTGGCACATTTTGTCTTTGTTTTGGTGCATTTTGCAGTTTCCCTATTTTTCAATAAATCCAAAGGCTAATACTCTGTGTTTTTGTTTTGCAGGTTTCTCAGATTTGTTGTCAAAGACTCAAACATAAACTACTGACATATTGCAGGGGCTGGAAGTGATTTAATTGTTTCCTTTTGGTTAAGTTAGGAACATAACTTAATTAAAAGGTTAATGAACACCATGTCTTTCGTGCTTCATGGATGGTAGGCATATGCTCTCCCCTTAACTAGGTGACCAAAAAGCTAGACCCATTCACTTTTTATGTGCTAGAGTGTGTTGAGTATATCACGTGTGTTCTCTCTTTGTTTACACAAAATAAATATTTATCGAACTACGGATGTGCTTGCTTAATTTTTTTTAACCATAGAGGGCCTTCCTTGTGGGAAAAAGTAATCACCCAAGGGAACGACCCAACTGGTAATACGCTAAAGCCAAGTGACTTCCAACTGGGATATAAATATGGGTACTTGGGGAAAGTTCAAGTATCACGAGGATTGTTCCGACAAGAAGGGAAGCAATGGTCTCTTGCCACATGGATGATCCCTCATGAATGGAATGCCTATATTAAAAACCTTTGTGTAGCAAGGCCAGAATCCTTAATCTATTTGTTGGTGCAAGAACGGTTGTTTTGAAGCTGACCCACATTCTTGTGGCTTTTAGTAGAGATGAGAAATATGCCATGGGAGATTCATGGGTATTGAATCTTGGCTGCCCCGTAGAAGTGAGTGTCATGGAGGGGAGCCAGTGGGGTCAAGCATCTAATCATCTGCTATAAGTAAGCACAGCTGGAGTAAAATCCAAGTGGGAAATCAACAAATATGGTCCTACATAGCTTAAGTTGTACATGTTTGATGTGTCTTTACCAATGTGTTTTTGAACCAATTTCAAACAAAAACATCACATGTTGAAAGTGAAAACCTTGATTCAGCAAAACATTCATTGAAACAACCAAGTATCTAACTAGAAAATCCGAAGAATCAAACAAACTTCCAAGAAACGACATTATTCTCCCAGTTTGGCGCATCTTGTAAACCTTCTAGTGCATTTTGGCTGCCTTCTGGTGCATCTTGCACCTATTCTAGCACATCTTGCACCTGTTCTGGCACATCTTGCACTTGTTCTAGCGCATCTTGCACCTATTATGGCACATCTTGCACCTATTATGGTGCATTTTGCACCTATTTTGGCACATTTTGCACCTGTTTTGGCGCATATTGCATCTGTTTTGGCACATTTTGTAGACCACAAAACCAGTGACCTAGATTCATCTCCTACTTAACAGTTAGTCTCATCTCGGGAATCCTCAGCAGTGTTCAACCATTCCTTAGGTACAATAGAGTCTGAACATGTGCTTTATTAAATGATTTCATGAAAGATTAAAATCCGGAAAGCCAAGTCCAAAGTTCTTAGTCCAAGAGAACATCAAAAATGTCTTCACTAGCTATGAATTTAGAGAGGTTGGTCTTCAATTTTTACAAAAGAGCTTCAAAGAACAATCCCAACTTGTACTCATTTTACTATTGTCAAAATCCAAGAATTTTCCAAAGATTTGAGTATCTCGTATAGGAAGAAAATTTGTCTCCAGTTTCACAGTTTGAACCAAAATTTCAGAATTTTCTCAAGTCCAAAATCATTCCTTAGGTACCTTAGAATCTAAACTTGTTAAAATTGACCTCTACAAGTGAAATTTTCCAACCTAAACCAAGATCTAACATCTCAAAGTACCAAAATCATCAAATTTATCACGCCTTTGATTATTAATCCTAGTTGCATCATCAGGATTTATCATCCTCTCATCATGAAACGAAGCTATTTAGTCAAATCAAACTTAGTCTCATTAGAATTTGTCATTCTATTTAACTTAGTTGTAATCCTTGGTACTTTTCCAAAACTTAGATCAAAGTTTAGTCTAAACTATAACATGTGTATTCCCATTCAAACAAGGTTACAAAAATGGAAACTCAAGGGAAAAGGGCTTGAAAATCAAAACATTGAAGAGTCAATCTTGAAACTCCAACCATCAAAACTCCAACCATTGAAACTCCAACTATTGGAACTCAAACCATTGAAACTCCAATCATTGAGACTCAAAACAATGAAACTCAAAAAAGTGAGACGCAAAACAATCATGGCTAAGACTGAAGAATACCCCCTTCATATATTTTATCAACCTAAAATAGATGAGGATCAATTGAATTCTTTAGCTCATCAAATGAAAAACCTTCAACAACAAATTTGGGATATGCAAAGGGAAACAACCACATAAATATATTTGTTGCCAGACATCTATTCTTATCCACTTGACAAAAATATAGACATGACACCTTCTCCACCAACAACTACATCATCCAAGTTCAATTTCTTTGAATTCTTGAAAAATTTAAATGAGAAACCCAAATCAAAGTCTTCAAACACAAAGGATATTGAACAATCTTACCATGTCATGCATTTATCTTCATCTCCCATAAGCCAAAATATACCTCATGATTCTTTCACCCAAGTTAACAATTCCATCTAACCACCTTCTTCTATCATATCTTCTACATCCAATGATTCTTGTCAATATCTCAGTCCAAACCATGCTATCATAGACTCCTTTACACATCAAGATCAAAGCATTCTTTCCACTTCATCCAACAATATCAAAATTCCACAAGTTCTTCCAATCTTTGACCAAGACCCCATCTCTCAAGAATTATATGATGATCCCCTCCCTTCACTTTTCATCCACAATTATTCCTTTCCATCTCAAGAGAAAAGCATTCTTCCAAGTCCTCCTTCCACCACATCTAATGAATCCATACTATCTCATGATTCTATTTTATCCCAGGAGCATGATCATTATTCCAGCCTATCTAATGATGACCTACCTTCTCATGATCAATATATGCTTTCTACAAAATCTCATGATTCCCTTCCTTATCAAGATCAAGATATGCTTCCATATGAGGATATCCTTTCATTTCATGAGGATGTTCATCCTTCTCAAGATCAAGATATTCCATTCATACCACTTCATGATGATTCCACACCTACTAAAAAGAAAACTACTCCATCTCTTACACCTTGTGACCCTTTTCCAAGTCAAGATCAAAACACCCCATCATCCCCATGTCAAGATCCTATCACACCTATACTAGCCATCCATGAACCCCACACCTAGAAATTGGTATCCTCCACCTTCATCCACTCTAGTTTACTTCCAACACCTATCTTTTCATCCATATCATATCCTCCCCAAAATGGACTTGCATCTTGTTTAACAAACAATACATATCCCATTGGTAAACGAATGTGTCAAAGTATGAACTGCAAAGGAAAAGGATTAGGCCTTCATGAACAAGGTATCCTAGAACCCCTTCTTGCTCAAGAAAACCCATATTACCATGGCCTTGGTTATACATCTAAGTTTCCTAGTCAATCAAACCTACCGTCTATCTTAGGTCCTCATCCTAATCCACCAAACCTTCCATCTATCCTAGGTCCTCATCCTAATCCACCAAACCTTCCATCTATCCTAGGTCCTCATCCTAGTTCATCAAACCATCCATCTACCCTAGGTCCATATCCTATTCCTCAAGAACAAAAAAGGCACACATCCTTGATGCCCTTTCAAAATTCTACCTACACTCACTCATCCATAATACCTCCATACCATTCATCTCAATCCACCCCTCCCATTTCTCTTGGAAGCAATTTGGGTGCCAAATTTCAAAAGCTTCCATATCAAAATCCACATGTCTCAAAGGATCAACATGTCTCCTTGAAGAGGCATGCAAAAATAAAAGAAAATTTGATCCAAAATCAAAGGAAAAATAAAAAAGGCCACAAAGGCCCATCAAAGCAAAAAAGAAATTTTCAAAGACCACAAAGGTCCATAAATCAAAAGAAAATTTCAAAAGGCCACAAAGGCCCATCAAAGAAAAAAGAAAAATTTCCAAGGCCACAAAGGCCCATAAATCAAAAAGAAAAATCTCAAAGGCCACAAAGGCCCACAAAGAAAAAATCAAAGTCAAAAGTCATGTGGATTCGAAAAAGTCTCATAGAAGCAATAAAATCTAAATTGGCATCCAAACTTGCTAATCCAAAAGCTTCCTCCAATCCTCCATCTAAAAACCTATCACCTTCCAAATCCATTTTTCCTCCATCACTCCACCACCCTTCAAGGTGTGTGCCAATGTTGACCTTGCAATCCTTTCCATCTATCCATCAGCAAGCCTTCCCACCTCCTATCCATTACCCAACATTCATCCCCCATTATTCTCCTTTAATCCAAACCTTTGGATAAGTCCTTAGTTCTTCCATCATACCTTTAATAGGCCAAAATTTATGAGTCTAACTCCCATTTACCATGGTTTACTAAAGGGATATTTGGTCTTGAAACTTGATGCTTAAGTCCTTCCTCCATCTCCCTATCATCCATATCCTATTTTCCATATTCCTCTTGCACTTTATACTTGGGGGGAAAGTTTCGTCCATCTTATCACTCCTTACATTTCCACCTTTGATCTTGACAAGGTTAAGGATCTCCTTGAACATCATATATCTTATCCTATTCACTTTTTCCATATCTTCCGTCTTATCCATATTCCATCATTCTTGCTAGATACATCCTTTCTTCTCATCCTTGGTCTTGATGAGGAATAGGGGAAAAATACTTGGGCTTTGTGTCTGTATCCTATCTAGTTGATCTTGATCATCCCATTCATTATCTTTATCCTCTCTTTCTTCCATTCCATATCTCCTAGCTTATCAAAATCCATGTCATCATGCCCCTTTGCAACCTTGAATCTTATCATGTAAATCATATTTGAGCCGAGCTATTAAACATTATCCCATCCTCATATCTTTTGTCAATCAATCATCAACAATCATCAATCCTATCATACTTAGAGGAAATCAGTGATCCTAAGTACTTATCATCATCATGCCTTATGAAATCAATCATTCCTGGAATCTTAATCAATCAACCATTATCATCTTTTGACAAGAGATATGTTGCTTGTGTGACATGTTTTGCACAGTGAATCTTTCATTTTGATCATCATTTATCCATGGTTGCATTACCTCTATTTTGGGGCATCTTGTTCCTTCAAACAATCATATCATATCATTTCATCAAAAAAAACTAAAAAATAATTAAAAAATCATAAAAAGGTCAAAAATACAAAAAAAAAGCAAAAAAGATCAAAAATACAAAAAAATAAAAAAATACAAAAATACAAAAAAAGCAAAAAAGAGAAAAATACAAAAAAAGTGAAAAATCAAAAAGATAAAAAAAATTCATAAAATTTGAAAAAGTGCAATAAAAACTAGTGAAAACCTGGCAACAGACGCTATTTGTGATAGGTTAGCTTTTCCATATATTTGAGCATGTCGACCATTCACTTTCGCCATTCACTTTTTCCATCCATCTGCCTATCCTCAAAAAGCACCATGTACATATCCTAGCATTGTAGTCGTGTCTCACCCTAGACTGGGGGAAAAATCCTGAACTCACTAGGGGCAATAAACTTTGAGCTTGAACCAACAGACAAACAACAGTAGTATAACACAACCCAAAACAATGATCATAGTGCAACTCAACATTGAACATCAATCAAACAAACATAAACGCATCGAACACCCAAATCAAAATAGCCAAATCAAACCAAAAGCGAACTTCAAATGGATGATGTTCTATCTAAATCATGGTTTTATCACGTTAAACACAAGTTTTTCAATTGTTGTACTTGGATTTTTTGTTATCATATCTTTGGAGCACCTTGATGATGTATCGAACTAGAGGAGCTAGGAAAGAGTATGATTTTTCTTTGTCTACTGTCTGTGAGTTGATCATTATTACTATGCAAATTGTTGTGAGTTGTGCTCTACAAAGTATCACTAATGACATACCGAATTTGCATAGGAAACCGGTTAACTCTTTTCTATTTACGCAAGCAATACTCAAGTCATCTCAGTTTAATTATAATTAGATGCTTGTGTTAACTTGCACTATCAAACATCATGGAAATAGTACTCAGGTCATCATGGTCTAAATATACCATGGATGCTTGTACTCACTTTCAACATTTTAAAGGCCCAATGATGATAAAAAGCATGACAAATTGGCTATTACAAATGACTTTTTTTGCATATGAGATCTACATGGTTAGAGTATATTGCATCCATGTTAGCTTGCATTTGTATTTATGGGGTTTCCAAAGCTACAACAATGATGTTATCTCTTGCATTAATGGATTGAGTACACTTGACATTGCCAAACACACATCATTCTCATATAGTTGCACATCATTTGCATCATCATTTGCATACAGTAGAAAAAATTACATCATCCATTCATCCATGCATCACATCATAATATTTGCATCAGAAAACACAAAAAGATGTGCATCACATCTCATTTACATAATCAAAATCATTTCATATAGTGGCATTAGGAACATGGTTCACTAAGCTTAAATGAGTGAGTCTCTTCAGATTTCCAACATAATTGGGAAATGTGTCAGGTTTTGTGAAGCTTAATTTAACAAAGAATCAACTAACGGTGACCTTCCCACAACTCTTAGAAGTTGGATAGATTCTCTCATTTAAGCTTAAGACCCTAGGACATAATCATTTGCATAATCATTTGTATCACATAATCATATCATCATTATGAAACACCATACACATCATTTTCATATTCCTTACATCTCATTATCACTACATCCATACATCATTAATAGGAACATAATATCTCATCGCATATCATTTGCATAAACAAATCCATCTCCCATAGCACAAATATTATCATTGTATACATCACATAATCATCATGATCATCATCATATAGAAATCATAAACACATAGATCAATCATCATCATCGTTGCATATCATATATGCCTCAAAATAATGTCAAGTGTACAAGGATATCCAAATATCGAGAGGTACATCATCAAAAAATGCAGAAATCATAATGTCTCAACTGAATCAGTGTGTACATCAGGTCTTAGTACATCATCAAGTCTCAGTACATTAATCAATCCTATACTGGGGCATATCAATCTGTATACCTTGGAATTATTTACCGCTCTAAATGTGCAAAACAACTAAGAAACATGAATAACAAAATACCAAGGACACCTCAAGATTAGCCAAAAGAGTGGTTCAACGAAAAAGAATGCAAATAAAATGAAACACAAATACTTTTACCTCCCTTGTTGTTGATACCTCTTTGGTTGGCCCTTGCTTGGATTGGTTGTGTGCTCCTTAGATGATTGTTTGAATGACTATAATGCAAGCTTCAATATGCAAAATGATGAACGAAAATGGTTGAATGATTGAAGAAGGCTTGAGAATTCAAATGGACAGCATGTAGTTATGAGAGTGCAAAGTGTTTGGGAAAGCAAATGGGCAGCATGTAGTTGCTCAAATCAAAAAGTGTTGGAAATGCCCTTGAGGAGGGGGTATTTATAGGAGAATTTGAATTCTCTAGAGAATTCAAGGGTCAAGATTGCTCCAACAAGGTCAAGATGAAGGGCTATGGTGGGTTGAGAACCCACAAGCCCTCACATCTTGACATGTGGAGGGTGAAGTGGACAAGGGAATGTAAGGTGGAGATGAGTTGTCAAGAAGGTACATGAGGTGGAAATGAGTTGTCAAAAAGGTACATGAGGTGGAAAAGGACATGCACCTTGGGGGATGAGAGGATTTCCACAAAAAGGGATTTCTTGTCCCCAAGTGGGAGTGAAAGGGACTTTTGAGGAATTTTAGAATTCCTCAAAATTCTACATGGGAAAAGGAAAGGTGGTTGGGGATATAAATGTGAATTAAAAATTCACATCATAGGATGATCTAGAGGATAAAAGGTGGGCTCCAAAAAGGTGGGACTTGGTCACATGTGGAGATTGTGACAAGTCCAAGGTGGGTCACATGTGGAGATTGTGACAAGTCCAAGGTTATAGAAGCCTTGGAAGGATGGAATGTGAATTAAAAATTCACATATAAAAGAGGGGAATCTAGGAAGAATAAAAAGGAATTAAAAATTCCTTGGAGAATGATTAGGCTTAATTAATCAGTAATTAGAAGATAAATGAGGATTAGAAGCCAACTTGCAAAGTTGAGGATGTGACATCCTTAATCAAGGATTAGGTATGTGCACATCCCTAATGAAGAAATTAGGAGATGGATTAGATTAGATGAAAATGACATAGGAGGAATTAAATAAATGTAATATTTATTTAATTTATTTGATGAAAAGAGGATTAAGGAGGGTAAGGTATTTAATTATTAATTAAATACCTTAGGATTTGCTGAATTAAAGATATTAATTAAATAATAGTAATATTATTTAATTAACTAGGATAAGAGGAGGTTTAGATGAAAAGTGATAAATTTGGATAAATGGTGTCCAAATTTGATGTCTACATTGCCCCTCTTTGAGATGGTGTTATGAAGTAGCATCATTTCAAAGAATATTAAAATATAGAACCTAGAAGAAGATGGTTAGATTGGAAAAGATGCCCCAGTCATCAAAGGGATGACTAGGAGGAAAGACGATGGGGGTGAAGATGAAGAGTAGGGATTGATGCCCCCTTGAGAGGACATGCGGGTTAAAGAGAACACGTGTGTGCTCTCGAAATATATGATGTGATGCAAGGGGAGATGAGGAAGATGATGCAAGGTGATGGGTAAGAGAGTAAGTGATATGGAGATGGATGAAGCACAAATGGATTTTAAAAGGTGATGTTGCCCCAGTCAAGGTACAAGCCAAAATGGGTTGATGATGGATGGAGTATTGTCAATGAGGGAATTAAAGATCCCAAAACAATATGAGGATAGGGAAGGATGCATCCCACTGAGTGGTATTGATGAGGGAAAGATACATCCCAAAACACCACTAAAGGATAGGGAGGAATACCTCCCGATGATGATGAAAGTGTTGTTGATGAGGGAAGGATACATCCCAAAACAACACCGAAGGGATAGGGAATGATAATAATGGATGATCAAGGCTTGTAACAAGACTGAGGATATGATTAGATGATTCAGGCTAAATGGAATGGATGGGGGTTGGATAGAGATGTGAGATAAGGATGAATGGATGGGGGAATACATGCAAGATGATAGAATAGAAAATGAAATGCAATCCTAATGCAATTTGCCATCTTTGGAGCACTGATTTTTGCTATAGCATAAGACACCAAGTGCCAGGGTATGTGGAACCAAGGCGAATTAGTGTCTAATGCATAAAACAAACACAACAGACAAGAAGGCTACCCCAACACCCCAAAGTCACAAAGACCTTGGTCGGGCCAGGTATTGAGATAACCACAAGCACAAAAGGATGCCCCAGCATAACACAAGACCTCAGAGATCTTGGTGAGTACTATGTGGGACAACCAAGAAGACACAAATAGACATAAAAAGATCAAGATATGCCCCTATGTTGACCAATCAAAACACACCATAATATGATGGATTATGGCGGCCTTGACAAGTGATGATAGGGAGCTCCAAGGATAAACAAAAGCCAAAACATCAAAAGATCGCAATCACTTTCAAATGTTCTTTTCCATAGGATCAAGGGGATAGATGGGTTTGATGAGGTCTGTTAGGAAGGATACATCCTGTTGAGACCAAAGATGATGGATATTAAAAGATCGTTATGACACGGAAAGTTCAAAATCGATTGGATCTCATGATACAAGTGGATCTCGTTTGTTAAGAATCAGCTAGATAAGGGCATAGCTTGATGGCACGACACAAGGAAGACAAGACATGGGATTGACAAAACCTAAAGACCTAGGGGCTCGAGGGTCGATCAAAGATCAGCCTTGCCTACGTAAAAGCGTAGAGCCCTCGTAGTTCGATGAAATGTGGATGACTGACCAAGATGGAGTCATTGATGGATGGTAAAGATAGGATGGACAAAAGGAGAAAGACTGATGGTAGATGATAGAAGAGCAAAGTGGACAATGAAGAATGATGATGGAACCCCGGGGGCGGATCAAATGATCGACCTTGCCTACGTGAAAGCGCAGGGGCAACGTAGTTCGACAAGACCAAAGGAAAACAATGGGTAAAAGATGATAAGATGATAGGACAAGTGGATAAAAAGATGGGACCGATATGACAAGATAGGATAGACTTGGTGGATTGGATAGGATGATGACGATCACATAAAGCTCATGGATGGGATAGTTATCCAAAGCAGTAAAATGACTTGGGAGGATGATATGATAGATAGATGAGTGATAGGAGATTGGAAATATGTGCAAGAGAAGCAGGGGTGATGTAAATGGCATTGGGTTGCATGGGGGAGGCCTATAGCCAGATACCAATGACAAAGGATTGTGAGGTGGGATGAGATGGGATGAGGATAAAGATGGAAGATTGGATAAAGATATAGGGATGGGGGATGGAAGGGATTGTTTGGATGGATAGGAATATAAGGATTGGGAGATGAAAGGGATGCTAGGATAGATGGAGAAATGGAAGGGATGCTAGGGTAGATGGGGAGATGGAAGGGATGCTAGGATAGATGGATACGAAGATAAGGATGGGGAGATGGAAGGATACTATAATAGATGGATAGGGAGATGAAGGGATGTTATGATAGATGATGTCTGCAAGGACTATGTCACAAAGGAAGCACATGCCCCCACTCTAGATATGTCATATATGATGAGGCATGTAAGACGAGTGGATGATAAGATAAAGGAGATAACTGAAGGAGGACAGGATGGGTGACCAAGGAATATGATAGAGCATGGATGAAGGGAATGTATACCAATAGGTGTCCAAAGAATGCATAGATAGGTGCCCCAATTTTGATCAAGATCACAAGAAAGATGGAGGGAATGGGAGATAAATGGGATATGATGGTAGGATGTGGAAGATAGGTGGGATGGGGGGATTTATGACGGATAATAGGAAGATGGGTGCATAGCTGGAAGCATAGCGGATGGAGGGAATGCATATCAGGAAGTTGCCCCCAAGTGCAGATGGGGATTTACACATGACGCCTGTTTGCCAGGTTTTCATCATGGTACTTATCCAAGGCGCTTGTTTGCCAAGTTTTCACCATTGGACGAATTATTTCTCTTTACTTTTTCTTTCTTTTTCTTTTTTTGGATTTTTCAATTTTTTGACTGTTTTAGGGGATGAAAATGGGTAAGGATAGGGATGTTGATAAGGGGATTTAGAAGACAAGCGATAAGGATATGGATGAAGGACTCAAGCATCAAGTTCCATACTAGGTAGTAAGAGCTCATGTTCGAACCGACTATTGGATGTTGGTACAACCTTATGCAAGAGGATGAATTAGGGGGATTTGAGAGGGGAGATATATGGGATAATGGATGGGATGCTGTGAAGGGTATGGATGGAATGATGGGGTGGATATATGATGGGGAGATGCGTTCAGGACCAACATTGGCACATGTGGTGGTGGATGTGGAAAAATAAGAGGATTAAGGGATGGAGAATGTGGGAATAATGGAGGAGATGGAATGGTGAATTTCGGGACATAGGGACCTAAGACAGATGTAGGAGATGAAAGGGGTGTATGATTAGCTTGTGGATTAGCGACTTTGGATGTTCTTACTGATTTTTCATGTGATGGCATTACATCTTTTTTCTTTGGGATCCACATGGTTTTGATCTTTACTTTGGTGGGCCTTTGTGGCCTACAGATTTTATTTAGATTTAGATTTTTCTTCTCTTCACCATGTATTTTAGAGGGGACATGGGGAGCCGTAAATTCATGTGGATGCTTAGATTTATGCATTTTTCCTTGAACAGCCAAAGTGCTTTTAGTAGCAATGGGATGGGTGTGAGGAGATGGATGATGTGGAGGACACATAAATGGAGGGATGGAGGTAGGATTTTTAGGATGATATGTGGATGGATGATATACAGGTACGTGCCTTTGTTGATCCTGATCAGTGAACATGAGAGTGGGATAGTTATGATGGGCGAAATGGATAGGTGATGGATGGATGAAAGGATGGATAGGATGAGATGGAGGAGGTGATTTTGGGATATAAGGGCCCAAAATAGACTTAGGACTTGGAGGATACATGGGCATGGTAGATGGAGGATTGGAAAGGGTAGATGGAGGGATGTAAGGACCCAAAATGGATGGAGCAGATGAAGGAGGAAGATGGATGGTTGTTTTGAGGTGATACAATAGAGGAGGGATGGCCACATATGATCTGGTGGGGTGATGGGAAGAACCGACATTTCTTTTGGAAGAGGCTCATTGAGGACGTCTAGAGGTTGTACCAACATTTTGGATTATGAAGTCATGGAGTAGTACATCCAAGACCTTGCGATACATCACTTTTAGCTGGACAAGCCTATAATACCTTGCTCATGAAGGCCTAAACCTTTTCCCTTGGATAGTTCATTTTCTTGAGCATTCGATCTAGGACAGAATTTTTGTTATTCTGGAAGAATGATGCGAGTTCATTATTAGGTGGAAGAGGAGGGTTGGTGTATATACTTTGTTTTTCTTCTGTGAGGAGACCACCATGGAGGAATGTGAGAGGACCAAGGGGATATGCATGCGGTGTGGGGATAGCATTTTTAGGCGATGATGGGGGATCATGAGAAGGAGAGGATGGGATAGCAACATCAGGAGAGGGAGTAGGGGCCATGATAGGATTTGGATTTGTGGTAGTAGGCTCATGCGATGGAGATGGAGATGGAGTAGTGGAAGCTTGAATGACAAGGGGATCATGGGATGGAATGGATGGGGGACTGTGATCTTGAGGTGGACTAGATAGGATGGTAGGATCTTGATCTGGAGAAGGGGATATGCTGGCATGCTTTGGATTAGACTCTTGGCATGACTCATCTTGTGCGGGAGGCATGGTAACGGAGTCTTTTTGGGACTCTTCAAGTAGGGAAGATGGAGGGATGGAAGATTCATGAGGTTCATTGGAATGGGCTTTGGTGCTACTAGGATTGGGAGAAGTGGATTGGATTTGGGTGTCTTCGGTGGATTCGGTAGATCTAGGAGTAGAGGGAGTGGATTGGAATTGGGTGTTTTTGATGGATTCGGTGGTTCTCATAGTAGGAGATGGGGGTGCAATGAATTTAGTGGGTTCAATGGTTTCAATGGTTTGATCAGTGCTAGGGGTGGTAACGTCAATAATAGGTGTGGTATGGCGAAGGGTCTCATCACTAGCGACCGTGGATGATGGATCTAGATGGCATGGTTCCATGACTTCAAGATGTGGAGTTGGGGATGGCTTCTTTGTAATGAGTCCTTGGAGAACTTCTGAAATGAGAGACTTGCATATGGTTGGCTTGGCTAGGGTGGTAGAAATGGATGAGGGATTATGGATTGGTGGATTGGAGTTAGATGGAGGAATGGGATTGAATGTAGGACTATGAGTAGATGGGGGATTAGAATTGGATGGAGGACTAGGAGAAGATGGAGGACTAGGAGTAGATGGAGAACTAGGATTGGATGGAGGGTTAAGGTAAGGATATTGGAGTGGTGAATTAAGATAGGGGGACATGGATTGTGGATTAGGACAAGAGGATATAGGTGGTGTAGTG
>VDFB02051467.1:0-67647 GCA_007258455.2 Sequoia sempervirens
AGTGATTGGTGGGGGAGGTTGATTTTGTTGAGGATTTTTGAGATTATTTGCATCTCCTAAAAATAAAATACAAATAAAATCTAACCTAAAAAAAGAAAATCAACTTGAAACTAAAAAATTCAAAACAAATAGCAAACAATACTTACCTCCTGCACCTCTTCGTCATCATGGCGCCATCTTTACTAAAAAAAAGAAACTATTGTTGATGAATTTTGAAGAATGCCTCCTCCTAGAATGCGAGCACAAAAATGATGGTTTTCGGCCGTAGGCATAGTAAAAAAATAGAAAAGAGAAAATGAATAGCTTTCACCTTTTGTTTTGCTTTTAAAATGAAATAACACGAGTGCGTTATAATGCGCTCATGTTATGTTATTTCCAATCTTTTTTTGAAGTTGGCCACAAAAGTGTAACCCAAATTCATGTACTCACCCTATACATGGATGTGGACCTCTTGAAAGATATCATGTCAAAGTATGACTTGGTTTCTAGGGTAGTCAGAACATTCGATGGGGTCGACATGGTAAAAATAACTATAGAAGAAATTGAAGAGTTTTTTGAATTGCATGAATGGAGTCAAAACCTAATCCCTTTGGATATGGATACAATTAGAACAAAGTATAAAAATACTAGGGTGTTCATCAAAAAAAAGATGTTTCCCCTGCATACTATAGTGTTTGGTGAGGGGAAGCGTAGAAGAAAGATTAAGATTGATGATATAGAACTTGAACTTTTCCCAATGCACTATTTTTCTGAATATTTCAAAAAATCTATATACTCTCTATACCAAATTATTGGTGATAGTCCGCCTAACACACTACAAGGGGAATATAGCTACTTGGCCACACATTTGTAACATCCACTGTATAGCATTGTTTATGACTATGGAACTTACCTAGAAGAACATATTCATAAAGGTTTAATTGAATTGAAGGAAGGAAAGAATTTTTTGAAGTTCTGGTGGTATTCATTGCTCATGCATGTGTTCTTGCATAAAGGACAAAGAGTCTTTGAGAAGGAGATTACCTTAGAAAGGAAGAGGGATAATGTTGACTTGCCTATCCAATGTTGGACTCAAGTCTTAGAAAAAGATGATAAGAGGTATAATTTTGTGATATTTAGAAATGATTTTGCATCCAGGATCATGAGGGAATTGATATATCAACCACCCAGGATTCCCAAAGAAATTGATGAATTCTTGAGGCCTAAGGAGACAAGGCTGGATTTAAACTTGAGCCACAACTAGGGAGATATAATTTTGTATCTTGATAAGACAATTTTCAGAGTATATGGTAGTGATTTGGGCCCATATATCTTACCCAGAGACGTTCCTTTGAGGATAGGGTTCCTTGAGATCATGAGATAGTTAGAGGCTTCACAAGCAACACACTTACCTAAATCAACAAAGAAGGGGTCATTCTTCCTAGAATGGATAGTATTTGCAGACTTTATTTTGACAAAGGGGGCATGTAGTGGACTAGAATATCTGCTAAGTGCTTACAAGTTGATGACTGTGGGTCCCAGGAATCATGATCCAAAAGGATTCATTACTAAACTCAAAGTAGATAAGAGAAGGGACAACTTTGTACATGTTTTTTATTATCCAAAGGATGCTATTAGGAATGTCTCTAACTTTGAAGAATAGGATGAAAGAAAATATAAGTACCTTGCTTATAGAAAGATGGTAGAAGCTAAGCAAAGGAATAATCCTAAATATGACCCCCTACCAAATATACTTGGTGATTTTAATAAAGTCATATATGTAATGGAAAACTTTGAGAAAGTTGTTGGTATTTTGAGAGAGAAAATATAGATTCTAGATAAGGGAAAGGAAATAGCTATTGAAGAAACTACTGAAGTAACACTGGAAGAAAGACCCACATATCAGCCACCCAAACAGTTGGGAATATATTCTAGGAGGAAGAAAGCAATAGGTGAAGGCTCAACAACCCATATTAACCCTAAAGAGCGAAAAGAAGATTATCCTAAGAATGATGTTCCACATCCTCTGATAGAGGCCTCTTTGCCTACAATTGATCTTGATTCTCCCCCAAGAAATTCTACTCCTCATGATCAACCACCTTAAAAGAAGAAAAATATTGAGGTTAAAGGAGTAGTTGATTACTCTAACATGGAGGAAGATGATATCCACTCTACTCTTGAGGAATTGTAGATGGGAATGCCTCCTCATGAAGGAGAAATTGCTTCAAGCTCAGAATAGAGTATCCTCAGATTGGTAAAACTTCATATAGTTGGATAAAATACTGTTGATGATTTAAGGGTAGAAGCTAGTAAGAACTTTATGGAAGATGACTCTTTTATTGAGACTTCCGAATTCTAGGAATTTTGGTGGAAATCCAAATTTGTAGTGTATACAAAGAATGTAGCCAAAGAAAGGAGCTTGCACCCCAAGTTATCTGATAGTGTCATTGAGGCAAATGTAAGAAGTATTATGAAATATGAGTTCAAAAATATTAATGCTTAGTAGGGAAGAGAGCTTGTGAATAAATGTCGTGTGCTATTGTTGCCAGAATGGAATATTTTTGATGCTATACAAAGAGCTGAAAGACCTCATGTATAGAAAAAAGAAGAACTTGAAATGGCACTTCGAGAGTCAACATTTAGTGAGGATTGGGATGCATTTGCAATATGGTCATTATCTTCAGGATCCAAGAAACCAGCTTTAGCTAAGCCATCAGACCTTAGTGGAAAAATTCTTGTAAAAAGAGTTGTTGATACCCTTGCCTTGGAAGCTCTAGACATGGTTGTCAATGTTGCTAGGTTCACTCAAGCAACTGTAGAAGGTATTACCCTAGAGAGGGATGACCTTGGAACTAAATATAAAGGACTGCTTGATGACTATGAAACTAGCCAACAAAAAGTGGTTGTGTTAGAAAATGAATTGGCACTTTAGAAGAAAAAAGAAGAAATCTAGAGAGAACATGGTGAACCCAGTTCAAGCTAACCACCCACAGCTTCTCCAATGGCATCTTCCCAACATTCACCTCATGATCAGGCCTTAGCAATAATACCATATAGTGGGGGGAAAGAATCATTTGCAGAGGAAGATTCAAGTAAACCAAGCTATAGCTCATTTGACAAAGAGCAACTACTTCTACAAATTGAAACATACAAGAAGTTGTTGGAGAAAGCTCAAGACACAATGTATGAGAACATATCAAAAGTTGTCCGCACTTCCCTAAAGAATTTGAATGAAAAGATTCAAGATAGACTAAATGGTGTGCATGACAATTATGATTTGATGGTACATGAAATGAGATTGTCCCATAAGGATAAGTTAGCCATACTGACCTTGAATAAATGGGTCCTGAGAGCTAAGAGATTAAATTTGATATTAGTGGGAGTTGGCTAGCATAAAGATATGTACCCTCAAGTACATCCAGTTTATGAATTTGTATGTGAATTGGGTGAGGAAAAGTTTCAAGGGTATGCATCCCCACTAGAGAAGAAGCCAATAGAATTGATAGCTCAATATAACCACATTGATTTTTCACCACTACCATATATTGAGGTTTCCAATTATGAGTTGAAACCATTGCATGTGTGGAGAAAGGAATTGGATGAGGTTATTGATTCCCAGGTGAATAAAATTTGTAAGAAAGTTGATATTGATATTTTTAGTGAAACTTTGGGGAGGTTAACTCTTCTTATTAGCTTTATGGAGAATTTGAAAGATAAGCCAATCTAGTTGTAACCAAGTATTCCCCGTACAGGAAGGCCATGGATAAAATTCTTGACTTTGATTGGCCATCTAAGGAGGAATATGAAGAATGGGGGAAAGTGTACATTAACAAATTTGGTTTTAAAATGTGAAACATATAATGGGTCAAGTATTGTACAAGTATGGCCTTTGATGTTATAGTGTATAAAATATATGTTTCATAGGAAAATATTAGCTATTGTCAATGTGGAGTGCTGATTGAGATGCTAGTTCACCTTTTGAGCCATGTCATTTTTGTCATCTTGTTCGATGAAATGAATGTGCTGCTATGTAGATGTTTATTCTTTTTGACATGTGCATTTTAAAAGGAAAGGTTTTTTCTTGCAACAAATGTAAATGATCTTTGTCTTACATGAATTCCCTCCATTTTGATAAGATAATTGTAACTGAATAAGGGAATGTGTCTTCAAGTGGTCCAATCTGAATGTGACATGTGTACACATGGCCTAAAGCTTGTTTTTGCTCCCTTGTTCTATGAAATGGAATTCAGGTCTATTTGTGCAAGTCTTTGGTCGAATAGTAGAGCTGAATTGTGAAAATTGAGAACACAAAGTGAATATGTTTAGTCTGTATCAAATACATTGAGTCTAGGTAGCATATTTTATTAAATGTATGTTATCTGGGCATATCTGAATGATAATGAAAGTTTTCCAAGTCTCTAGTCTCTCCATTTAGATTATGTATACAAATTATTAATGAAAATATTTATCATAGATCATTTCATTGATTGTCATCATCTCATACTTTGATATTTTTTTTGGTTTTAGCCCTTGTTCATAGAATGAGTTGAATTACTTAAATCAGATCATGAATTCTTATATAGGGTCAAAGGATATGATAAGTAGTCTTAAGATATTAGTTACTGATTTGTGAACTACTAAGTGGTATCACATATATCTAGAATGTCTAGGATTAAATTTTCCTTATATTTCAATTTTATCTAAGTTCTTGCCCATGGATAATGACACTAGCCATAAATTTGTTAAATTTCTTCATAATACCAGTTATCTGATCTGAGAACAATTTTTTAAAATAATCATTGATTCATCTAGAGTGCATAGTGCATGTGTTGTTTTGTATTCTAAGCTTTAGGCATATAATTTGCTCGAGGGACTACCAACTTCTTGAAGAAATTGAGCTTATTAGGCATGGGAGAGAATAGATTTGCTTAAATATACAATTGTACTTATGAATTATCTGAAGTAATAGAATAATGTAAATTGTGGGATTACCCTCTTGGGTGTTGTAGAGCCCGAAGTGTAGGAGGTAAAGCTATCAATGCTATATCTCATTAGTTGGCCACTGGTCTAACAATTATTTGAGAATTGAGTCTGGCAAGCTCATAGGTACCTGTTAAAACCCAACCAGTTTGTTGTGAAAACAACCAACACCACAAATGATGCCTGACTAAGCATATAGAATGTGTTCATTCACCTCCTGATGCTTCTTGAAAAACCATTTTAGTAACACATTTTGGCCATTTGGAAAGTTCAAATTGAGAGCTTTTTCATTTCAATCATATATCAAAGAAAAACATGTATTTTCAGGTGCCAAAACATTTCTCAGAGCGTCCCTCACAATATAGCTCACATGCCTTCTACAGATGAGTTCCCACATTCCTTGGATTGGTCCCCTTGATAATTTTGATACATAATTACTGCAAGGAAAAGAATTTCTATCAATGTCAACATTTTACAAGTAGTTCACAAATCCTCTCAAGATGTATTTCCTCACTCTTAGGATTCCTCCACTCATGGCACAAGTTTGTGCAGTGATTGTTTCCATTGCATCAACCCAACCATTTTCCTTCTTCATTACATTATCTATCCAAAAAATGTAAAGGGAATATCTGTTAAGGAGCAAAGGCATTTCTTGGAATATTCTTATAAACCATCATGAAGTTTCCCTTTGCTCATGGATGAACCACATCATGGGTATTCAAACAAAGATGCCTCTTAAAGTGGCATTCGTATACTTGTTAAAATATTTCCTTGCTAATATCAAAGTGGTTGTTTTAGTTGGCATGGTGGTGACACCATGACGAAAAATACATACATTGGTCACTACATCAACACTCCTACAAGGCAGCCATTGAATCTTCCCATAATGTTTCACCTCTCTCTTTGAATCCCTTACATCCCCACTTAAAAAAGTTGAAAATAATTCCAATTTCCAAGAACAATGTCAATAGAAGAATTCCTCGAATATAATTCACAAATCAACTTTGTAAATATCCTACAATCATTCCTTAAACCCACATTTCTATGAGGTTGCATGGTTCAACATCTGCAAATTCATTTTCCTAAAACTTTCCTCAAGTCATGTAAACACATCCACTTTGACCTCAATGCAAAAGTAAAAATTCACATATGAAAACACTATGTGAAACATTTTACATGCCTTCGCTATTTTTCCATGTCCTACATACACTAGTTATTTTGTACAACTCCATAATTATTATGCTTCAGAAACACATCTTTTGTAGGTGCAATTATAGCATTTGAAAAAGTTCATATTTTCTTTAATACTTTGATGGATAGCCACCTGCTCTCCATAAGCCATCATTTTGGCATAGGAAAATTAGACTGCTAGAAAAGTATGTTGAAACTCGAACTCCCAAATATCATCTACATATGCTTGAAAATTTTTAAGGTGTATTTCTGAGTGTGCAAATGAATTTTTTTCAACATGGGAACTCAAAATTTAAATTTTTTAAAGGTGCCATTAGTGGATCTGACTAGGGATGCATGCCTCTTATGGGCATGGTGAGATTCCAGATCTATGGAAGAGTAGACGGGGTGCTAGAACCATTGGGTAACATAGTCTTTATTCAATTTTTTAACTTCACTTGGTGGCCCCAAGCCACCAAATGAAAAATGGAAATAAATTCTTACCTTTGTCAAACACGTATCTATTAAAATAGCTGATCTATTTTAATCCATACTTGCCTCCGTCACACCACAACAACATGAGTGACTTCCTTTTTTTCAAAAACAAGTGCTAGGCTGCCTTTGAACAAGTGAGAACTTTCTCCTTGTCTAGATTTATTATCACATGGCAACGAAATGACATAGGACACATCACTGCCACTCATTTCATTCTTTGATTCCATTGTAAGTGACAAAATGTGAGGATAATGTTTAGGACTATCTGAAAACACAATCTTATCACATTTACCAATTCCATCAAAATGATTAGGCTTAGAAAAGAATCATTCCTTAGAGACAATATGAAATCCTTCTGTGTGTTAAGAAAAGAATGCTCACACATTTCTAACTCCTTCAATTGAATATCATCATAGGAAATTTTTTCATCATCCCAACATCAGTGCCCATCACATTACTGTATGCCTCAAGGTTTTGAAAATAAGACTTATCAACATCCACAATACCTTCATCTTTATTCAAATCATAGCATTTAGAAAAAAAATGCCAGTATCCCAAACAATGTTTCCCACTTTAAGCTCATAGACAAGATTTTCAGCACTCATTATGTTATCAAAAAAAGAAGCCTCAAGTGTAGGTTCATATGAATTAGAATATTCATTTGCAACAAATTCATCATTGTGAGTGTTCAAAAAATATTCACTATTGCAAAGGGTATCATATTCAACATTACCTCCTACTGTATCAACATGAAAATCTGAAGCATACTACTCAAGAGGAAACTATGACTTACAAATCTAGAAAAAATATCCTCATATGCATCCATGCGATTCAAGTGAAAACTCATCATAAAGAGCTGCATTAGTTGTACTATAATTTATCTCTACACTTTCACTCTCATTTACAACAATATCAATGCTATCATCATGCAGACACTCAGTGATAACTTCAAAACTAGCAAAAGAAGAAGAAGGTAAAGCATCAAACAAAATAAGAGTTCTTTGTTCATATTTTCAAGATATGTATGTTCCTAATAATCAACTACTTGAGACGATTCATCCAATGCATCTCTTGCATACATATTTCCTTCCTTGTCCATGGTGTTGCAATAATCAACATGGTCACATTCCTCACTATCAAGCTGGGAAACATAATCATTTTCTTCATTACAACCACTTGCAGATAATCTCTCCAACTAAAACTCATTGTATACCTTATCAGTTGCATCATAATACTACTGATCATACATTTCTTCTTCAAATAATATATTCAGGTCATATCCATCATCTTGTTCATGTGAGCCTTTAAAAGTATTGTCAACATCTTCATTGGAATACTCTTTACTTAAGGAGATCAATTCTAGCTCCTTCTTATGAGAGGAAACACTTCCATAAGGGCTGCAAATAGACTAAGAGTCATCTTGATAATCTGGATAAGAATACTTCTCAGTTGATTGCTTACTCAAATAAAAAATACTACTATTATCATCATAGGGAGATGAAACTTTAGAATCAACATACCCTTTAGCTATACTTCCACAATCCATAGACGAAAAAAAACTTTCAACATCATTTGCATCATTGCAGCCTTCTTTTGAGACAAAAAATTGACTCTCCACTTATGTGTCTTCAAAATCAATAGAAGGCATGACTTCACATGTTTCATTTAGCTCATCATGTCATACCATTATTGCTGCAATTTTCTTCTGCATACATTTTCTCCATGGGTTGCTCAGAAACAAAACTCTCATTACTAAATGATATGGATTCAACTTTTTTTTCATATTTCTTTTCAAATTCTTCTTGGGTATGGAAGTCTCTATCCTTAAATAGGAATTCATTGTATATTGAATCTTCTTCAAAATACTCAATGAAATGTATTATGAGCTCATGCCATGAATCTATAGAATGCATTGGTAAACAAGGAAACTAACATTCAACTATAGCTTCTAAAGTTCTTGAAAAAAACTTCATGATATAATCCTCATCTTCAATTTGATAGCCTTCCATCACATCAATGAAACCCTATACATTTGTGATGTTGACTCCTCAAAACCTCCTCTAAACTTAGGAAAATACTCATTAATTTTTCTTGGGATAGAATGTGGGTAACCCTAGATTTTACTAAAATCTAGAGGGTCATATCTCTCACTAGTGAACACTTTCCTTTGAGGACATGACTGTGTTCTAGGCATGATATTACAACTTGTAGAGGGAGAACTAGGACATTAATACATATTTGCAAATGAATTTATTCCCTCTACAACTAATTTCTTCTTAATATCCTTTTCAGAATATCCTACTTTCTCATTTCCCTTTTCTAATAATGCCTCAAATTGTTGGATAAGGGACAATATTAACTAGAACATTTGTTGAAAACCTTCATAAAAAAATATTATAATATAAGAATACCTAAGAATTGTTGTAATTGACTCTTCCGATGATGTAGAAAAATATGTAAAGTCACCACCTCTTTGAAAGAGGAAAAGATCTTCAAGCAGCATAAAACTTCTTCCAAGATCTAGGTATTTTTGAGTTCTCTCCACCAGTAGAGCACCAAACTTCAAGAATACACTAGAAATTTTGTAGTAATCTCCTACAAGTATGCAGGCCCTTGGATCATCTGACCCAAAACTACAAAAAAAAAAGTTGAATGACTCTTTTCAATTGATTCCCCAATAGATTTACAAATCTGTCAGTGAATTGGATGGGAACATATGATTCCATAATTTACAATCTCTGGTTACAAACTATTTTGGAACTTCAATGAATCTTAAGGATAGATGATCTTCTATCAAATATTCTCTCAAGTTACTCCCTAGCAGAGTCGCTAATTTGTTGTTTCTTTTTCTTGCAACCTTCAACCCCAAGGAGAAACATAATGCCTAAACTAGGGGATACAATAATTAATACAAGGAATCTATACTATCAACAAGTTGAAGACAAGAAAAGCCAACAAACAAGGCTATCAAATCCTTCTGCACTTTGATCTCCACAAAACTTAGGAGGGTGTTCCTAATTGTAGGCCTGAATTTATGAAAAACTTATGCCAAACAACAAATTACAAACCTATGAAAGTGGATAGTTCTTAGGTATATGAGTAGTGGGTATTGTATATTATACTAGGTTCAAGCATAATCCCATTTGCATTGAACATTATTGAGAAAAAATAACTTAGATATCTTCATCTTAAACACACAAAGGATTACTAGGTAAAATTTTCTCAAATTCAACCTCTATACTCTTTCAAATATAATGAAGATACATGGAACAAATATAACTTAAACAACAAAGCAAAAGTAATAGAGTTTTAATATGATTTGAATTGTTTCTAAAAAAATGTCTTAGGCTTTGTGATAGATTAGTGCCTAATCACGGACCATGGAGTCAAATATAAAACTACAACATATATCCTATCAACAAACTAGGTTCAACCAATGAATTTAAAATATGTTAATGCCTTACATTAACAAATCAACTCATATTTTTCATAAAATTCTACTTATAATCAATCCCACTTATGCACTCTAAGTCATAGTTATCTAAACAAAGTAATTTAACTCTTTACTTGAAAGATAACCATGGCCAATCAACACAATCACATGAAAGTTGTGATGACAAACTCAAACAATCCTTGAAATATTGAATTAATATAATTAAAAGCATACAAATGTGGAGACAACTTCATGAACAACAATTTGTTTCTACACAAATTGGTTACTACTTGCTCATAAAATCCAACTATTACAATTTACATATTCTATATATGACAAAAACTCAACATTATTCTACGCTCTCCCTAATTCAGAATTTTAGAACCCTGTACAAATGAGAAAAGGAGAAAATATATAGAAGAAGGAGAAGCCCTAAAACTACATCTATTGCTGAAACCTGGAAGCATTCTTCTCCGTTGATCTATAACTACCCTTACTTTCTGAAGAAACTTCAATCTGCACCTAGGTTTATGCATCTTGCATTCACTTGCCATGGAACTCCATCTTTTTTTGCATATTCAAATAATGCATAAGAGGGCGGGCTTCCATAAACAACAACTAGATAAGAATACAAAATTCATTCATTCACTTCCTCATGTTGCACTATTAGCAGAACACTCAGACCATTTGGAAAGTTACAATTGAGATCTTCTGCATTTCAATCACATATCAAAGAAAAACATGTAATTTGAGGCACCAAAAATTTTCTCAGAGTGTTCTTCAGATGAGTTCCCACATTCCTTGGATCTGTCCCCTTGACAATTTTGATACATAATTACTATAGGCACAAGCATTTCCTCAGTACCAATATTTTCCAAGTAGTTCATGCATTCTGTCAAGATGTATTTCCTCACTCTTAGGATTCCTCCAATCATGGCACAAGTTTGTGCATTTTTCATTGTTTCCATTGCATCAACCCAACCATTTTCCTTCTTCATTACAGTATCTATCCAACAAATGCAAAGGGAATATCTATTAAGGAGAAAATACATTTCTGACAACATTCTCATGAATTGACATGAAGTTTCCCTTTACTCATTGATGAACCACATCTTGGGTATTCAAAAAAATATGCCTCTTAAAGTTGCATTCCTATACCTATGAAAACATTTCCTTGGAATATCAAAGTGGCCATTTCAGTTGGCACGATGGTGGTGCCACAACAAGAAAGACATTTCCTGGTCACTACATCAAAACTCCAACAATGCAACCATTGAATCTCCCCATGATGTGTCACCTCTCTCTTTGAATTCCTTATCTCCACACTTCCAAAAAGATAAAAATAATTCCAATTTCCAAGAACAATGTCGATGGAAGTCCTTGAATCTAATTCATAGATCAATTTTGTAAATATCCTACAATCATTCCTCAAAACCATATTTCTATAAGGTTGCATGGTTTAATATCTATAAATTCATTTTCCTAAAAATTTCTTCATGTCACTTCAACACATCCACTTTGACCTCAATGCAACAATGCAATTTCACATATGAAAACACTATGTGAAATAGTTTACATGCCTTCGCTATTTTTCCATGTCCTGCATACACTAGTTATTTTGTGCAACTCCACAATTATTATGCTTTAGAAACACATCTCCTAGATTTGTGATTACAACATTTGACAAAGTTCTTCTATTTTTTAATGCTTTGATGGATACCCACGTGCTCTCCATAGGCCATAATTTTGGCATAGGAAAATTAGATTGCTAGAAAAGTATGTTGAAACTCAAACTCCCAAATATCATCTTTAGATGCTTGAAAGTTTCAAATGCATCTTTACAAGATGATCATTTAAGTGTATGCTATTCATACCTATTAAGCATCTGTCTTTTAGAAAAAATAGTTTAAGGTAGAGGCTATCTTGAAGGGATTGGAACAAGCCACTCTAGTTTTCCATTACCATAACGCCACAACCAATTGTAGAATGCCAACACAAACTAGTCAACCTGTGTTGGTGTCAAAGTAGTATTTGTATACTCTTTGTTGAATTCACAATCATCTTGACTAGAATTTGCTAAACATGATTTCTCTTGTCCTTGAAGTACAATCATATCTCCATCATAGACCTTATTTGATGTCTAATGTTAATTCCACCTTAGCAAAAAATCAGATGGAATGCCAACAGTTGCTGCAAAGACTACAACTACACCAAGGAGAAAATTTATCTAAGTGGTCCATTGTTTCCATGGAGTTGAGATAGGACAAAAACTGTTTCACCTCCTTACTCTCCAATTCAAGAATGGCATCAACACAATCAAGAAACCTAAACAATATTAGTCCTTATAGGAGATTTTCTTTCTTAGTATCATATAACTTTTCACACAACCAAGCAAGACTAAGATAGTGTTATGACTTTATCCCATGGTGAATGGCACCATTCTCATGCATTCATTATTCCTCATCATCTGATCCTATGAGAGTAAGATTATGCTATCCACACCTAAAAATGCTCCTATCTCATTATTGACTAAGTCATAACTGGGAAAATTCTGATGCATAACCTTAGTAGTTTCCATCACTTGATCATTTGATGTATTTAGAGCATTGTTTTCATATATGTGCATTGTGTCTTTTTGAAACACCTACAACCATAGTTGTGCAAAGCATGTCGGGCCCCTATGTGGGCTCAAGTAATTTTTTTTTGTTTTGAAATAGGTTTCATCCTTGAAATGACCCGAGGCTACCTCTGAATGTATCTGGCCTAAAAAAATTGAAGTGGGAAACCATCAAAATTCACTTTCTAGCATTTTGCATAGGAGTCAAAACAGGTCAAGTGGCCTCTAGAATTGCCTTAGGAAACTAGTCAAACAACCTCCTAAAGAAATGAAAGTGCATAGGCATGTAGAAATTTGAATAAAAAACTCAGCGCAATGAACAAATCATAAAAATTCATCTTGAGGCATAAGATATTAACATCTAAAGTGGCTTACTCAATTTTTTTTGCAACTGCACCTATTCAAAGTCAATTAGGGCTCACCAAGTCACCACCTCAAAAAATACTAAATCACCTCCTAGGAAGCTACCCCTGAAAAAATAGGTCATTGAGTCCCACTAAGTATGTGTGAAAGAGGTATTTCCTTCAATCATCATTCATCACAAGATATTAGGTGTCAAAGTTGACCTTGAAACATTCTAAAAATGTAGATGCAAAAATAGAGCAAACTACATTTTCTCTTGACTTGGTAAAAATATCAAATTAGATCTTGAGGCTCTGAAAATGGACATTGGAGCATATGAATATGAGGGGAATGCAGAGCACCAATCCATTTTTCATGATGATTATCCAACTATGAAATATCAATCTGAATAGGAGTCCACTTTGCAAGACTTCCAGTATGCAAACAAGAAAAAAATCCCAGAACCCTCCATCTTTTCTCCTCAAAACCTTATTAAAAATCATCACAGGAAGTTGAAATCATACATACATGTTCACATATGTCACATGAATACACTCACCAAGGTATTTGGCATGAAAATCAACTGACTTTGAATTATGACCCTCGAAATTAGGTCACTTAGGCAAACTTTTAAGGTGCATTTCTGAGTGTACAAATCAACTTTTTTCATCATGGGCACTCAAAATTTGAAAATTTTGAAGGTGCCATCAACCTTCTCATCAAATATGTGGTGAAAAAGATCAAGAAACTATTGATCATATTCTCTACCTTACACTTTTTGAGGATATGGATGAATAACTAGTCACATAGGGTGTTGAACTATCTAAATAAAATGTGAAAATAGAGTAAAGTTTTCAAGTAGTATCAAGTTCTTAGTAAGTCTAGAATATTTTTAACCTTTACAATTAAACTTATCAACATGTCTTCACATCATGACAAATGGAAGTATGTGCACTAGAATGATAAGGTAACTTTCAATGATTTTCTTAGTGAGATCTTGTTTGAGTTATCCCATAAGTTAGACATAAATACAACAATCAAATTAGAGTTTTCAATACATATTTTGTTGGATGATGTTGGAGGATAGTAGTGAAATTGGTATTATTTGGATGAGGATAGAAGATATTCACATAGAGAGATTGTGTGTGTTTTTTTGTCATGCAATTGTGATCCATTTTGGTCATGATGAATTTTAACTTCTTGGTCCCCTCCTTATTGTCTTATTTATTTTTTAATCCTAGAGATAACAAGTTTTTAGTGTTCCTACAAGAGACAAATTTTCCCAACCAAAGACAATATTGGGACTCAATTTGACAATACAAAAAATTTCTCAATTCCAAAACCCTTTAGTCCAGCATACATAACAATTTTGAGAAAATTCAAAATGGATCCTCCCTTGGTCAAATTGTATATATCTTTTTCGTCAAAGTTACCCATATTCCTATCATATGATACAAGTTGCAAAAATCCAAAAATATTCTAAGTTTGAGAATATTTGGGTCATATTATGAAATTTTGACATAGTTGTAGATTTATTATGGAGTAGTGGACTTTGTATGGACGTCTAATAACTTTTTCTTAGTTCCATTCTTGCATAGAATATGTTGGTGTTTCCAACTGATTGCCTGATTATCTCTATAAAGTATATATCTTCAATTTTTAAGACTCTCAGATCAATGATCAATGAGCATGGGACCAAAATAGTTCTCTACACTTTATGATCTACTATACCTATGGAGCATCCCTTATTTCAATATTTATTGATTAAGAAAGAAATTTCTCAAAAAAATTACGAAGATCTATATGGTTATTACAAGATTAGCTAGATCTTTTGTATGTATTCATCACAACATCGTGAGAACATAAGTGAACTAAAACAACTAAAACATTAAATATACTAAAATGATGTTGTACTTTTAGGTTTTATGATTCTAAACTTTGGATCAAATCTATTCCTAATCAATACCTAATCTTGGGGTACAAAGTAAAATTCTCAAATGAAAGTGCCTCTTTTTGAAATTCAAATTTCAAAATTAGAAGATTTAAAGTATCATTTCCTTACAATGACACATCCAAAAAAATGGTATTCTCCACAACTCTTCTTAGAAATCCCTAATGCAATACATTATTCTCAATATATTAATTAGAATTTTTTTAATCTATTGCTTTAATAGAAGAAATTAGAAAGATAGACAATACAGAAAATGTGGATAGATAAACTCAAAAATCCTTGGTTCCTTATTTACAAGGAAAATGCAATACACTCAAGGAGACAATTGTAGAGAACACACACTAGAAGTGTTTTTCATAGTGTTCAATATAAACTAAAAAATATATCTTAAAGAGATTTCCACTTATATGAAAAAAAATTGCAACCCAAAAGTAAGTAGTTCTCAATAGTATATCTCTAAGATCTAGAAAACAAAATTAAAATTAGAATCCCCCCTTACAATATTACAAGTCCCATATATAGAAAGAGAAACACATGTCCACCTAAGAACAAAAATAGCAAAATTTAGTTAAATTTTGATCCTTCACTAAATAAAAGTCACTAGGGGACTTGTGCACATTATTTGTTCAATTAGTTGTGAACAAACCTCATCATTCTTTTACAACAATACTGCAACAATTTTGTGAAAAGAAGCAAAAGAAAAATAATTGGAAAACCTTGGAGAAATCTAGAGATTTTAACATAAAATCCCTTTTTATTGCTTCTTTGACATTTTGGAAAGCTTGAAAAGCTTTAACTCCCCATGAAACTTATTCGGCTTTCCTAAGATTTTTTGAAATGGCCTTGGTAGTTTCTACAAAATTAGTGACAAATCTTCTTCAAAATATTATCTCACCAAAGAATGATTGTATTCCCTTGAAATTTTTGGGGACTTATATCCTATCAATTGTTGCAACTCTTTCAGGATCAATCATGATCCCATCCTTTGACACATTATGTCAAAGAAAATTTCACCCAGTGACACAAAAGGTACACTTTTTATTATTCAATAATATTCCATACTCAAGAACTATGATAATGATCTTTCCAAGGTTCATGCATTGATCTTCTGCCCTTTTAGAAAAAGTAGTGAAGTTATCCTAATAAACCGCCATAATTAAATCAATGAGGTTTGTCAATGCAACATCCATTGCTCTCTGAAATATTGCTCCAACATTTGTTATACCAAATGACATTCTTACATATACATATCTACCTCATGGTGTGGTAAAATTTGTCTTATATTGTTTTGATTCCTTAACTTTTGCTTGATTATATCTTGAAAATTCGTCCACCATGGACAATAACTCATAACTTGCTACTTTCTAAAACATAGCTTCCATATTTGGTAATGGGTAGTTATCTTTTAATGAGGATACATTTAAATTCTTGAAATGAATACAAAATCTAATGTCACCATTCTTTTTTCTTATTGGCACTTGTAGACATGCAAAATGTACAAGTTGACATTGCACATCTAAGTCTGACTACCGACATCATTTCATCCTAAATCATTCCCCAACCTAACCATTTATTTAAATATCTTTATTTGATTAAATTCATTTGTTTTCTTCTCTTAATTAAACAAATCATGTGTTTAATTAAGTCTCTTAAATCATTCTCCATCTCATTTAATTAAATAATTAATTTTATTTAATTAAATCTCTAAAGTCTATCTATTAAATTGAATCAATTAAAATCTTATTTAATTTAATCTTACTTCAATCTCTTTAATTAAATAATAAAAACATATTTATTTAATTAAACTCATTAAATCATTTCCTCTCTTGTTTGATTTAAATTAATCCAAAAATCTAAGTCAAAATAAGTCAAACTTCCTAATCTTCATTAAATTGATCAAATCTTGATTAAATCTAATCTAATCTTCAAAATCCTCTAGCTTTTCCCACTTGCAGAAATAAATCAATTTATTGATTTATTAAATCTTCATTTTCCCTCAACAAAGCATCTTTTGGAGGAATATTCTTCTATTTTCAAATTCAAAATTTGAATGACATGTCCTTCCAACATGTCATTTACTATCTCTTACAAGTCCTTCCAACAACGCATTTACTTCTTCTTACATGTCCTTTCCTTGAGCCAAGTGGCATTTAATGCAATTTTCTTTCCCCCTCTTACATGTCATTTCTCAAATTTCAAATTCAAATAATAGCATTTATTGGCACAAACCCCAAATCTTGCACAACCATCATCCATTCATAGCTTTACAAGTGGCACCATATCATTGGATGAATGTTAGTCCCACATTGCTCAAATTTGGGCATTCATCCATCTAGAAATCCTATAAATGAAGAGCTCCTCTCCTCATTTTATCATACACAATTATGCAAAGTTATTATGCACAAATATCTCTCAAATTCCATCCATGTTAACTAGTTTATTGCAGATTTTGGAGCTCATTGAAGGACTTATCAAGTGGATCAATCATCTTCAATCAACATTTTCATTCAAGGAGTTGGGAAAGGGCAAATATCCACACACCTATTTGCACCAACTCCCCCATGGGATCAAGTGTTCGCATGCTAAATTAGGATTTCATATTTCCATTATGTTCTTCATTGTTTTCTTTGTTTTATTTCCTATTTTTAGCTTTGTGAATGGATTTCATGGGGAATCCTTGTTCATGCTTACAAAATGACTCTCTAACATTGTTTGTTGTTGTGTTTTTGTAGGCACTTCGAATTGGGGTTCACATATTGGCGCTAGAGGGAGGGGATCTTCAAAAATCTAACACATTTTTTAAATTTTTCGTGGTTTTGATAGGTTTATGTTGCAGTTTGGTACATCAGCTAGTTTTTGCAGTGCTTCCACGGATTTCTGTAGCACTTCCATGGCTTTCCGTAGCACTTACAGGCTCTGTTCTTCCGCATACAGATGTTCTACTTTAGCACTTCTAGGTTTTTCTTTAGCGCATCTGCGACATACTTTAGCACTTCTGTCTTCTCCTGTAGCACTTTCACTATCTTATTTGGCACTTCCGTAGTCTAATTTCATGCTTCCATAGCCTGCTTTTCCAATTTTTGGATCCTGCCTCAACACCTTTGGATTTTGTTTTAGCGCATCTACTGTCTACTTTAGCGCATTTACTATCTGTTGTAGCACATCTACTATCTACTTTAGCACATTTGTTGTCTGTTGTAGTGCATCTACTATCTACTTTGGTGCATTTGATATCTGTTGTAGTGCATCCACTGTCTACTTTAGCGCATTCGTGGCCTGCTTTAGGGCATCCGCGGCTTGTTTTAGCACATTCGTGGCCTGTTTTAGCACATCCAGGGTCTGTTTTAGCGCATCCAGGGCCTATTCTAGTGCTTCGGATTCTAGAGACAGAATTTTTTGAATGACAATTTTTCTCAAAAATATCAAGTTTTTTTTAACACTTTAGTGTTATTTAACACTCTTAAAGAAATCGCTATCCCCTTTTTCTTAGGAATACTAATTTCATTTGGGTTTTAAAAAAACTTTTCATTTGTGCAAAAGGCTTAAAAAGAACTTAGGATCAACATACTAGAGTTTGTTTTGTTTAAAAAATTGAACAATCAACTTTTCACATTTCGTTTGGTGCTTAAAATGAATTCATTTTTCTTTTGAGGAATAAAAAGAATGAGTGCTTGCTTTGTTTTTGTGATTGCTTACTTAGATTAACATTAGCAAAAAGGACGTATGCACTTCTCTTGCGCTTCCAAGAGATCTTGAGAATCAAAAGGTCTTTTTGATAATGTTGGCATAAGATAAAGTGATCACCTCCACACTTCAAATTTGGGGCTTAAAATTGAACAATATATTGTGTGATTGTGATTAAACATACAACATGTGTTCTCCCTTTGTTTCTAAACAAAGGTCGATCAAACTATGAGTGTGTCTTTTCGCTATTGTTTATCCTAGAGGGCCTGCCTTGGGGAAAAAGTACTCACCCAAGGGAACGACTCAACTGGTAACACTCTAAAGCCAAGAGTATTTCCAGCCGGGATATAAATGTGGATATTGGAAGAAACACTAATATCATGTGGTTGACTCTGACAAGATGGATCTGAAAGGGGACTCTTGTCACGTTGGGTCAACTCCTACGAATGGAAAGTCCTTATTAAAACCCTTGTTTAGAAAAGGCCAAAATCTTTTCTATTTGTTGGTGCAAGAACAGTCATTCTGAAGCCGCCCCACAATTTTATGGCTTTTAGTAGAGATGGAAAGCATTCCATGGGAGTTTCATGGGTGTTGGTGCTTGGCTTCCCTATATAAGTGAGTGTCGTGGAGGGGAGCTAGTGGGGTCAAGCATTTAAACATGATCATGCAAATTTCAAACCCCTTTTGATAGGGAAAATACCTTTTGACAAATTTAAGTGTTGTTGCTTTCCCTTGGGATTATTTCCTTAGAGGCTTCTTAGCACTTGAATTTATATCATCATTTGCTTTGACTAGGGCTAACCTAGGAAATCCCTGTGCCTCAATTTCTTGGAACTCCCACACAACACTTTGTGGGAAGAAAAGGAATTTTGACATAGGACATCTTTAGTTTGAAACATAATCAAGAAAGTGTATTTGGTAAAAAGAAGTCATTAAAAGTAAAGATAAGCAATTGAACCCCACACATTCCTTTTCAATGTTTTCTCACAAGGTCAAGATACAAAAACCCAAGAAAAAGAAACTTAGCCCAAAAAAAACATCAACAAAGACTTGAAAGGTTATAAGATTTTAGAGAAAAGTTGTTGGCTGATTTCTATAGACATGCTTCAAGAGACAAACCCACTTTGTATTCATTTTACTACAGACAGAATCGAAGATTGTTTCAAGAGTTTGGGTACCTTGCTTAGGGCATAACAGGTTCTTCAATACCTTGGTCTTGTTAAACAAAAATCTAAACTAGGGTCATTCTAAGATCAAAACAAACATTCATCCATCAAAAACATCATCAACCATAAATATCTCACCAACACTTTGAGAAAATCTTGAAACAACTATGCTAGGCTCCTTTGGTAGACATCAAAACTTTTCAAACATGAGACTTTGAATTCTTCAAACATCAACATCAAAATTGTTCAACTCAAGTGTGTGTGAATGAATCCTTTTGCACACGCTTAGTTGAACTATCACTTTGTTCAAATTAATGGTGGATAGATGCATCCTTCTCCCATCACTAATTTGGATTATATTTTGGTTAGCTTGTGAGTAGACACATCTTATTCTCACTCCTAAATCAAATTATCCTTTATGAGCATTATTTATCTTTTTTAGATCATCATCCAAACATCTTGGGGATATCTCTTGCTTAAACATCAACATTCAAAAGACAAAATTCAAAGTCTAAACATAAAACAAACATCAATCAAATCAAACCCAAAGTACCTAGCATCACATCAATATTTTCAATACAAATTCAAAACATCCATTCTCATCCATATATCATACACCTTTGATCTTTTACACATCCTAGTTTTCTCTTTTATGGTTCAAACAAGATCACAACACAAGAGGAACATGGAGTTAAATCAAGAAACATCAACCACAAGTGATCTAAGCCAAAACATTCTAGAAATCCAAAACACACCACTTCCAGACCTCACTATCACTACACACGATCCATAAAAAGAGGTCTTGGTGGAAGAAATCACACCAACAGAACTAAGTGATGAAGAAGTTCTTGAGATGCTCAAACAACCAAAACTACAAAAGTTTCTTCACGCAATGACTAAAATAAATCCATCAATTCTCAACACTGTTGAGGATGCGCTTCTTGTACGAAATTACCAAAACACCCTTCCAAAATTGACCACTTCCATTACCACCATAGAACCTACTGTCAACGAGGATGATACCCTCTTCAACACGCATCAAAATCCACTTTACAACCCACTTGGATTTATCGATACATCTGAGGTTCCTTACCATACCACCTCATCATTTTCCCTTGACACGCAAGTGTCTAGACCTTTGGTACAAGCAAGCTCATCCGAAACAGAGAGACCTTACAGATTTGTCTCCTCATTTGCATAAGAGAATTTTCCACCATTTAAACCATTCACAACTCCCACCACATCAACACCATCTCTTGGTTTAGGGATCTCCCATTTACCTAAACTTCCACCTTTCCCTAACATAAATTGCCCCATCCAAATCAATTCATCCAACCAAGGGGGTACATCACATCTTTCAAACACACCATCCACATCAAACCAACGCATGATAGCTAATCAAAATATGGTCTCTCAAAGACGCACTATTTTGCTCATCTCTATGATTCCTACCACTTCACCTAGTCCCACCATTCCTATCACTTCACCCATCCCAAATGCACCTATCACCACATTCACTCCAACTACTACATCCACTATACCTCAAACTTCCACTACCCCCGTCACACCCCTTACATCGCAACCTCCCACCACCACCATTGCTCTAAGTGCATCTCAAACTCCCACCACTCCATCCAACACAATTCCGATCCCACAACCACCACCATTGTGACCAAGCCAATTAAGCCATTACAACGCTGCATTCAAAGTATACCAACAATTGCTCCAACAATATCAAACAATTCAGCAAGCGCCTATAGCCACGCATGCTTCTCAAGCTTCACAGCAAAATCAAGCTCAAACATCACTGCAACAACAACAAGCACAACAAGCGGCACAAGCCCAAGCTTTGTTGCAATAACAACAATGAGCTACACAAGCTGCACATGCCACACAAGTTGCTCAAGCCGCACAAGCTGCACAAGCCGAACAAGCTGCTTAAGCTGCAAAAGATGCCCAAGATGCCCAAGCATGAGTGCAAGCACAAGTGCAGTACTTTGGAAAACAACAAGCAACCCAAAAACTCGCATATCCACAAGCGTTAGAGCAATACCAAGAGCAACAAGAAGCATCACAACAAGCCCTAGTTGACCAACAACAAGCGTTGTTGGACCAACAACAGCAAGCATAACAACAAGCTCTATTAGCGCAACAACAGCAAGATCAACAAAAAGCATTGTTGAAAGCATACATGGAACAATAAGCAAATATTCCACCCATTCAAACACATACTCCACCCCCCGAGAACACATTCATTCCACCTCTTGATCCAAAATTGGACGTCACGACAAAAAGAAAATTTTTGTCACAACAAGTGCTTGACCTTCAATCAGGAAGGACACCAAAACCACAAAAAATCCTATGCCCTTATCCATTTGATAGGAGCATAGTAATGAAACCATTCCCAAAAGGGTTTGAGATCCCTAAATTTGACAAATATCATGGAACAGGTAACCCTAAAGATCACATCAGGGAATTCCAAGTACATTGCATGGAGGTAGCTTACGACGAAACATACTTGATGAGATTATTCCCAATAAGCTTGGCTAGAAACACTATTGATTGGTTTTCTCAACTTTCTAGAATCAAAAAATTCCAGGAAATCATATATGCCTTCATATAGAATTATTCCTTCAACAATCCCATGGAGGTTAGCTTACAGGAATTATCAGCTCTCAAACAAGGGAAAAATGAATCATTCGGTGCTTTCTTACAACGATGGTGATCCAAAGCTAATCAAAGTAAGTGGTCCATGCCTGAAGAGCAACAAATGGGAACTATCATTGTGAATCTTGATGGGCCCTTGGCCTTCCACCTCAAAGTGCAAAACATCACCACTTATGACCAGTTGATCCCTAGGGTGCTCAATATCGAATGAGCCCTTGCCACACAGGGAGAAACTTCATCATATCAAGAAGGCCGCTCATCATTCAATTATCATGACAAACCACAAACATGGGAAAAGAATCGTAATGTAACCAACGATGGTGTCGTTGATGCCAAATTTTTCATTAGTGCCCCACGATAGAACAATCCACCACCCCAACAGCAACACCAAAATACCAATCAAAGCAATCGGAAAGTCAATATTGTGGTCCAACCATCCCATAACCAAAACAAAAACAACACTGATAATCAGAGAGGACCACAACGAAACAAGTTCTCCCCCAAACAAAAATACACACCCCTTGGGGAACCTGCTGAAGCAATCATGAAAAGATTGGTAGATGAAAAATTGATAATGGTCCCTACACATAATAATTATCAGGAACCATTGGTCAAGCCACCATGGTATAATGAAAATTATCTTTGTGACTTCCACAAACTCAAGGGACACACGAAAAACAACTGCATGAGGCTCAAAAATCTAATTCAAGACCTCATAGATGAAAAAATCATAGATGTGGAAGAAGCATCAGGAAACAAATATCTCAAGATTTAAACGAATCCGATGCCGAATCATGGCAACAAAGGAAGTAAAGATCAAGACAAAGGAAAAGGGGCTTATAAAAACATCAACCACACATACAAGGGTGTTGTTTCTTGTTTAGACGAGTTTTGTGGAGTCATCACCATCAAAGGGGCCCAAGCCGATTATGGAGTCACCACAAGAGGTGGAAAGGTTACCATTGCAACACCATCCCAACCAAGCAGAAATTCCACATCCAATCCAAGGTCTAACCCTGTGGCTATAATGTCTTGGATCAATTGAAAAGAACCCCTACACATATCTCCATCATGGAGTTACTCAAAATCTCATCTACACACAAAAAGATTCTAGAAGAGGCTTTGGCGTCATCCACTATCCCCACAGATCTAGATGTAGAACAATTCCAAGCTATGGTCACAAGTATCACCACACCTAACATTCTTACATTTTCTAAACAAGACTTCCCCGCACAACCATCTCACAACCGTGTGCTTCATCTGGAGGCGTACATAAATAAAAAGAAAGTTAAGAGAGTCTTGGTGGATGGAGGTGCAGGCTTAAATATTTGCTCCTTAAAGCTTCCAAAGAATTTGAACATTTCAGAGGATTCAATTGACAAAGACAAAGGCATCACAATAAGAGCATACGATGACTAGTAAAGGGTATCCCAAGGCACCATTCAGCTTCTTGTTTGGGTTGGACCTGCCATCATGCAAACCAACTGTCAGGTATTCGACCTTGATTTACCATACAACATTCTCCTAGGGCTACCATGGATACATGCAATGCAAGCTATAGCTTCAACCTTTCATCAATGTGTGAAATTCACACATGAAGGTCAAGAGGTTACTATCCATTGAGATCCTGAGCCATTTTCCTACTGCAAAAATCTAGAGGCAAAATACTACAAGGTCCCTCAAGTACCCAAGAATGATGAAGGCCCATCAAAACCTTACGTGGATCCCGCCACTCTCACTTTTGCGACAGAGACACCCTCCACCCTCGCCATCCCCAACTTTTCTGATATCAAAGTCATAATACAAGATGATGGTTGTGGAAACTATTCAATGCCTAAGAATGCTTTTGTAGTGGGAAAGCTACCACAATCTCCTAGATCAAGAGGACGACCACAATCACAAGAAGCTTCAACATTTCAAGGATCCTATGAACAAAACCCCACCTTCACAAGTGTAGGAGATCTTGGTCAGGAAACATTAGAGGGGGACCTATCTCATCTCCTCTATCGAGATGATATACCGGCAGTTGAGTTGCCTATGGACGAAAGAAACAAAGGTATGAAGATGATGGTCTCAATGGGCTATAACTGGAACCAAGGGTTAGGCGAAGATAATAACGGGCATGTAATACCCATTATACCTAAGAAGAAAATGAAAAATCTTGGCATTGGTCATCCTACTCCTAAGGTAATTGTACTTGGTCGAGGTGCCCATGGTAGATGGAACCGAACGCCTCCTTAGGAATCCATACCTACTCCACAATCCTCCATGACTTTAGGAATGCCCACTGATCTAACCGAGTCACCCAAAATAGGATTACCTTTGTTGTTTGAGGATACTAACATCCTTATGATTAGCACCTTGTCTTATGAGTCTAAAAACCAAAGCAATGAAATCCGATTAGTCTATCCCCAACTGATTGATTACGACCAACAAGGACCACCAATTCTTGACATGTTCAAAAATGATGAGGCACTCAAAATTCATGGGACTTAGGGATGACATTCCATGTGGGGATCATAAAGTAGGTTTTATCATAGAGCTGGATACACATGCATACTATGGAGAAACGATTGAATCCCTCAATCGCAAAAATGAAAAATTGAGAATAATCTCCAAGTCCTTGAGTGAAAACCACCTTGTGGCATTCTCTGACTCTAAAAAAGTAAAAAGAAAGGATGCATCCAACGGTGAAAACCTCTTTGAGGCACCTGAGGATGGGGGATTCAATCTTCCTCTTACAGCTATACACCAAGAAAAGTCAGCTATGCTATCAGAAAAGTGCAACCCCATCAATCTAGGAACACAAGAAACTCCTCATATTACATTCTATGCTGAGTCATTATTATGCAAAGAACAAGAGGAGTTGGTTACCTTCTTAAAGGAGAGGAAGATAAAATTTGCGTGGAACTATGCTGATATGCCAGGATTGGATCCAGAGGTAGTGGTTCATCACTTGGCAGTCTATCCTAAAACTAAACCTGTAAAACAAAAGCTGAGAAAGATGCACCCACAGATTGCTCTATTAGTCAAGATGGAACTCCAGAAACTACTAGATGCGGGATTCATACGAACGATTTCCTACCCTGAGTGGGTCTCCAATCTAGTACCAGTTTCAAAACCAACTGGGGGCATAATAATCTATACAGACTTTAGAGACTTGAACAAGGCTTTCCCAAAAGATGATTTCCCGTTGCCTAACATTGATATGATTGTAGACATGACTGGGGGGCACAAGATGCTCTCCTTGATGGATGGATTTTTAGGCTACAATTAGATAAGAATTGTAGAGGAAGACCAACATAAAACAACTTCCACTTGTCCTTGGGGAACATACTACTAGAATGTAATGCCATTCGGCTTAAAGAACACTGGGGCCACATACCAAAGGGCCATGGCACTAATATTCCATGCCATGATCCACAAAATAGTTGAGGACTATGTCGATGACATCTTGGGAAAATCCAAAAAGAGGAAGGATCATATATTGGTCTTGAGTGCTATCTTTGACAAATTAGAAGAATACAAGGTTCGTTTGAATCCCAAGAAGTGCATCTTTGGCATACAATTAGGAAAGCTATTGGGCTACATAGTGTCAATGAAAGGCATTGAGATTGATCCGAAAAAGGTGAAAGCAATACTTGAAATGGAAGCTACTAGGATATTGAAACAACTAAGAGGTATCCAAGGTAGGCTTCAGTCAATTCACAGGTTCATAGCACAATTAGTAGACAAACAAATCCCTTACTCTCACTTACTCCACAAGGGGGTAATGTAAAAATTGGACAACAAATGCGAACAAGCCTTCAACAAAATCAAGGAATATCTATTAACACCTCAAGTACTAAGGCCTCCAATTCAAAACAAACCATTGATCTGTTATATCTCAACAATTGTAGCAGCCCTTGGTGCTCTCCTAGCACAACATGATGAAAATGGAACAGAAAGATCCATCTACTACATCAGTCGTACAATGGTGGGCCATGAGTTAAACTATACATTCTTTGAAAATTTTTTTCTAGTAGTGGTGTTCACTTCCCAAAGATTCAGACACTACATGTTGGCACACAAGATCAAACTCATAGCTAAAATTGATCCCCTAAAGTATCTTCTTTCAAAAGAAATGCTTATGGGAAGAATGGCTAAGTGGGTAATGATATTATTAGAATGAAATTGAGTATGTGGAGCATAAGGAAATCAAGGGATAGGTCATTGAAGACCAACTGGCAGAAGCACCTATCTATGCGGAGAACCCACTTGTTTCAGAATTTCCAGATGAATCCATTTTCAACATTGACATAACTACTTACTAGAAACTATACTTTGATGGATCCTACACACAACATGGGCCAGGAGCTGGTATCTTCTTCATCACTCCATAAGGGGATTGTATACCAAGATCATACAAACTATTATTCCCTTGTACTAACAACATTGCAGAATACGAGGCTTTAACTATAGGTCTCAAGATAGCAGTACAATGGAACATTATGACATTGAAGGTATATGGAGATTCGCAACTTATCATAAATCAAGTGAACAATGAGTACCAAACAAAGGATGATAAGCTAACTCCATACAAAAGGTTGGTGGAAAATATCAAGGAATCTTTTGTTGACATCACATTCAAGCAAGTGCTAAGAACCAACAATAGAGCAACAGATGCAATGACAACTATTGGATCACTCTTAGAGATCCCTCAAAATGTTCCAAAATATGACTTCTTGGTAGAGTAGCTTCTTGTACCAGCATTCAAGGTACTAGAGTCAGAATTTGTGGGTGAAATCATTGGTCTGAACGATCAGTGGTACCAAGACATTTACACATACCTTAGGATAGGTATCATTCGCATCAATTTGTGTTCAAGCCTGAGATGAGCCTTTATCAAGAAAGCATCTCATTTTGTTATTTTAGGAGAAACCCTATATCGTAGAAGCATAGAAGGAACCTTACTAAGATTTCTTAACCCTGAGGAGGCTTCAGCTGCCGTAACTGAGGTGCACAACAACATTTGTGGTTCTCATTCGAGTGGCATCACCTTGGCAAAGAAATTGTTGAGGAGTGGGTATTACTGGCCTACCATGGAAAGAGAAGCACATGATCATGCTAAGAGTTGTCTAAAATTTTAGCAACATGGGGACCTCATCCATGCTCCAGCTCAAAAGCTCCATCCTATCGTCACACCATGGCCCTTTTCACAGTGGGGACTCGATCTCATTGGGAAAATCACACCCACCTCATCCAATGGCCACAAATTCATTATAATTGCAACTGAGTACTTCACAAAGTGGGTGGAAGCTATAACCATGACATATATCACTAGAAATTAGATTTCAAAGTTCATCCTAAACTATCTCATATGCTGCTATGGTGTTCCACAAGCCATTATCTTAGATAATGGGACACCATTCAAAAATCAGGAAGTCTGTGACTTATGCAATAAATTCAAAATCTAGCATTGCTTTTCCACCATGTACTATCCCCAAGGCAATGGCCAAGTAGAAGCCACAAACAAAACCATTTCAAAAATCCTTAAGAAAATAGTCAATGACGTAGGTCGTGACTAGCATCTATAGCTTAATCCTGCCCTCTGGGCCTATTGAACCAGCATCTGCACACCCAATGGCGCCACTCCCTTTTCCTTGGTCTACAGATCAGAAGTGGTACTCCCCATTGAGATCGAGCTCCCATCCCTCAGAATATCACTACAAAACCTCATCACTAATGAGGACTACTGGGTGTCAAGATTGAATGAGCTAGAGCTATTGGACAAGAGACGAATGGACGTTTTGAATCATTTGCAAGTCTATCAAAATAGACTAAAACGGGGCTACAATAAGAAAATCAGAAGTAGGACGTTCCAAGTTAGAGAGCTGGTCTTAAAAGAGAATCAGAAGAATGTCCCAAACCCCAACAGCAAAGGCAAGTTTCTAACCTAATTGGTTAGGACCTTTCATCATCATGGCAAGTTACAAATCAGGGGCATATTAGTTATCAACACCCAAAGGGGAACCTCTACAGGAGCCCATGAATAGCTCCCATCTAAAAAAAATTTATGCCTAAATCTTTCAAAGTATAGAACCAAAAAATCCAAAAAAAAAATCATAAAAAAGTCCTAAAAAAATGGTTACTTCGGCGAAAACCTGGCAAACAGGCATCTCGGTAACAACAAAAATAAAAATAAAAAATAAAAAATCCAAAAAAAAATTAGAAAAAGGATAAAAAATAGTAAAGAGAAAAATCATCCTCTATTGAAAACCACTTTGGTGGCACTTTGGACAAGTACCTTGGTGAAAACCTGGCAAATAGGCGCCTTGTGTAAATAAGCACTTTCCATCCACCGGGATCTTTATGGCTTGATCTACATCATCTGTCCATTTTTCTCCCATCATCCATCGCATCCAATCTCTATCCATCACATCCACTCACATCTGCACCATAGTTTGGTCTTGTGTTCATATCATGATCCTTCCTAGTACTACTTGGCCCATCCTCAAGGTTAGTTTGTCCTGCCTTTATTGGAGTAGTCTATTACATCACGCTGGGGGCACATTCTCATTGGATCAGACTCGTATATGATCTTAAAGTCCTTAAAATTAGAAAATTAGAAAACATCAGAAAATCAAAAAATCCAAAAACATTCAGAAAACGTCAAAATCCCAAAAATAAGTCAAAAATTCAGTCAAAAAGTGAAAAAACAAGGTTGTCTTGTCGAAATACATTGTCTCTAAGCTTGAACGTAGGCAAGGTTGATCTTTGATTATCCCCCAAGACATTTAGGTTAGTCTTATATAAGTCCATCATAATAAAACTAACATTTCATGATGTATATCTTCATTTGTAAATCGGTCAAGTTGTCAGTCGAACTACGTGGTCTCTGCGTGTATAACGTAGGAAAGGCTAATCTATCGATCAGCCCTCGAGACCCCTAGGATAGGTCTTTAGGTTAGTTTCTTGGTCAAAATCTTGGAAAACACCTAAAAATTATAAAACTTCAGAATCAAAACATTTGCAAAATCTCAAAAATACCAAAAATAGCCTTAGAACACTTCAAAAAGATAAAAAAACATCCATCCATCCCTCTCATCTTGCTTACACTCATGATAATCAATCATTCATAATAAATCGTCATCATCCTCAACCTTTGGTAAAACAGTCAGAAACAAGTCTTGCAGTCAAATGTGAAAACCTAAACTATTAAAATCTCAAGTATAAGTCAGTCAACAAGCAAGTTGGTCAACTCTTTTCTTATCAATGGCATATAAATCGTAAATCAATTTCATCATCGTTTGATAAAAGTATGTCCTAGGATCCATTCCGAAAATGGGCACTTTGATCAAACCAACCGCTTTGGGTAAACGAAACGACGTGTCATGAACATGTCCTAGGATCCGTTTCGACAATGGACATTATCTTTTGGCAATAAGTTTCGGCTCCCATCTTTTGAAACATCATTTCTCTCAACTAACAGTATGAAGAACATTAGTTTGTTTGCTCACTTACTTTATCTTGTTTGATTTATCCCATTGTGCTCATTCCAAGGACCTCTCGATGATGTCCAAACAAAGTATTTAGAGAGATAGTAATGGGGCAACAATCATTATCTTTTGTTTGTTGTGCTTGTTGGATATCTTTGTAATATAACCTTGGTCATGTGTGCTTTTGTTTGGTCTGTAGCGAGGGTGTTTTAAGTTTCCTGTTGACCACATAGAAAGGCTTGCCTTCCTATGTTTTGGTCTAAGATATTTGAAATATTTGAACTATTTTCTGGATAGGGTTCTGTATGTCAGGTGTGAACAAGAATACTCCTATCTGATTTGTCGAGTCAAAGTCCATCACACTAGGTACAATGCCATCCTAGTTCTTGATACCTTGATGCATCATACTGCGTGTATTATCAAACATAAGGAAATTTTCCCTTTGAAAATCCCAACTCCACGGCAAGTAGTCATCATCATTTGCATGATCATCTCATTCTTTCATTCTTCTATCACATTCTTCTATCTTTACTAACATTTCTATCCCAGTTGGTACATGAAGCTACCCACAGCTAATGAATGTCCATTCATCTACATCAACCACTCCTCTTGCATTTTATCGCGATTTTGATTGGCAATTGGCATTCCCATTCAACATCTCGAGGGGGCAATATACTAGTGCAATTCTTCTCACTGGGGCAATAGTGGGGCATCAAAAACATTAGAAATTTTGACTATTGATCATGACAAGATCATTCTTTGAATCAATGCAACAAGTACATTGCTTCAAAGAGGGGCAAAATGTAGACACGCAAAATGTACAAGTTGACATTGTGCATCTAAGTCTGACTACCAACATCATTTCATCCTAAATCATTCCTCGACCTAACCATTTAATTGAATATCTTTATTTGATTAAATTCATTTGTTTTCTTCTCTTAATTAAACAAATCATGTGTTTAATTAAGTCTCTTAAATCATTCTCCATCTGATTTAATTAAATAATTAATTTTATTTAATTAAATCTCTAAAGTCTATCTATTAAATTGAATAAATTAAAATCTTATTTAATTTAATCTTACTTCAATCTCTTTAATTAAATAATCAAAACATATTTATTTAATTAAACTCATTAAATCATTTCCTCTCTTGTTTGATTTAAATTAATCCAAAAATCTAAGTCAAAATAAGTCAAACTTCCTAATCTTCATTAAATTGATCAAATCTTGATTAAATCTAATCTAATCTTCAAAATCCTCTAGCTTTTCCCACTTGCACAAATAAATCAATTTATTGATTTATTAAATCTTCATTTTCCCTCAACAAAGCATCTTTTGGAGGAATATTCTTCTATTTTCAAATTCAAAATTTGAATGACATGTCCTTCCAACATGTCATTTTCTCTCTCTTACAAGTCCTTCCAACAAGGCATTTACTTCTTCTTACATGTCCTTGCCTTGAGCCAAGTGGCATTTAATGCAATTTTCTTTCCCCCTCTTACATGTCATTTCTCAAATTTCAAATTCAAATAATAGCATTTATTGGCACAAACCCCAAATCTTGCACAACCATCATCCATTCATAGCTTGACAAGTGGCACCATATCATTGGATGAATGTTAGTCCCACATTGCTCAAATTTGGGCATTCATCCATCTAGAAATCCTATAAATGAAGAGCTCCTCCTCATTTTATTATACACAATTATGCAAAGTTATTATGCACAAATATCTCTCAAATTCCATCCATCTTCTTAACTAGTTTATTGCAGATTTTGGAGCTCATTGAGGGACTTATCAAGTGGATCAATCATCTTCAATCAAAATTTGCATTCAAGGAGTTGGGAAAGGGAAATCTCCACACACCTATTTGCACCAACTCCCCCATGGGATCAAGTGTTCGCATGCTAAATTAGGATTTCATATTTCCATTATGTTCTTCATTGTTTTCTTTGTTTTATTTCCTATTTTTAGCTTTGTGAATGGATTTCATGGGGAATCCTTGTTCATTCTTACAAAATGACTCTCTAACATTGTTTGTTGTTGTGTTTTTGTAGGAACTTCGAATTGGGGTTCACAGTACCAAGTTGGAAACCTAAGTGAAATTTCTATTTTTTTAATAATGCCTCCATCTTTGAGTTTCATGAGCTCTTGTTGCATCTTGGGAGATAGGGTAGGATTGATTGGCCTTTTTTTTTTGTCTGAAAGACTTTTCTCCTAGTTTCAGAGCTATTTCATGCTAAAACAAGTCATCCCTATAAGATTTTAAATCATCATAAGACCATGCAAAGGCATGATTGTATTTTTTTGAGCAAAACTATCAACATTGTTCTAAATTTTTGACTTAATTTTTGGCCAATATAATCTTTCTTTGGAGCATTCCTAGTAGCATCATTAATTTCCTCTAAATATTTATTAATCTTGGTATTGGCAATGCTCCAAATAACCTCAACATTGTTATCAAAGCAAGTGTTTTATCCTTATGTCCTATTTTCATCATTTCCAATAATGACACTAAAATTTTTATTTGAGACAAGACCCACATCAGATCAACAGGAACATAGTTCTAAAATGGACCAATGGATTGATGTGTACCTGAAGAGTTACTCTTCTCTTTTTCATGAGTTTGAACCATTCTTGCATCAGTAATATTTAGAAACCTGTAATTATTTATTAAAGAATTTTTTGTTACTTGTTGATCATTATCTATTTGAAATTTCTAAATTTTAGATTGCTTACCCTTTTCTTTTGTGAATTTTTTTATCTTTTTGTGTCTTTGTAGAGTTTTGGGATTTCTTTATAAATAAGCTTAAGGTTTTCCTTGGTCATCATTTTTAAATTTGCTTCTCAAATTGTAATTACACTTAACTCGAGCAACTACAACAACTATCAAAGCTCTAATCTTCATTAGGAGGCCTTCTTAGTATAATATCAAAATTATAAGAGTCAACATTATGCACATAGAAAAAATTTTCTTCATCATCAAAGAATCCCTAAAATACTTTGGGTCTTTATCTCTTAATTCATATCCATCTTTGCATCATAGGCATTACAATATAAGACCATACACATTGATTCATTTGGCCTCATATATGGAGGTATTTTATTGAATACTCTAGTAAATATTGCACTAAAATCAATGATAGATGAACTATTGAGCCTTTGAATATACTAGTAAATTAATTGATAAGAAATCTAGGATTATGTCTTATCACTATATTGTTCCTTGAATATTCTTTTTCAAATTCATACCAAGAACTAATATTGGCATCAGGAAGATTCCTATACCGATTTATAGCTTCATAAGTTAAAGAATTTGTAGACACTTAAAATTGTCCTAAATGATATTACACACTTAAATCCAATATACTAACATTGTTTCATCTTGAAATTCATCCTCTTTTTTCCTATTTGATTAAATAAGCCAAGTTATTTAATTACATGCATCATTTTCATCTATTAATCTAATTAATTTAATTAGGTTAAATCACCCCCTTTAACATTCACCTCTCATCTAGTTTAATTGAATAATACAAATTATTTTATTTAAACACCTTATATGTCCTCTCATTTAATTGAATAATCCTAAATTATTGAATTAAATGTCATTTGCATCCCCTTTGCATTAAATAAACTAATTATTTAATGATAAATATTTTCTCCTCATCTTGCACAATTAAAACTTAGTTTTAATTGACTAATTACTATTTTTTCTCACCCATCCACTTGCATAGGGAATATTCCCAATGAATATTCTTCTATTTGGCTCCAAAAAGGGAATATTATTTCCTAACAAACTTTGTAACAAATTTTTAAAGTTGTTAGAAAGTGTGCTTTTTTTGAGTCATTGTGAGCCCTTGATGACTTCTTTGATTGATGTGATCTTTGATTCTCATCCATTGATGAGAATCCTTGATCCATGTCTTCACCCTTGATTCCATCTTGACCATTGATTTTTCATTTTATTTCATATAAATACTTCACCATTTGGAGAGAAATGGATCCACTTCCATCAAATAAAAGTTATGTTGTCCATTTGAATACTATCTCTATTCATACTTGCACCATTATCAAGATTTGTCATCCTTTTCTTCAACCCATAGCATCGTTTTATCAAGTTTAGCTTAGTTTTCAACAATGGAGTTCAGTTAATTGCTCATTTTATCCAAGGGATTGGGAAAAGGGTCATTATTTCATATCAATATGACACCACTTCCCCAATGGGATAAGGTTTGGAGTTCTAGTTTAGGTTTCTTTTAATATTTTGTGTCTAATTTATGGTTAGTTTAATGGTTTCTTAGTTTTTTGAAGCCTTCAAACATCTCATTGGGATTGTAGCTTAGGGGGTTAAATATGTCTTAAATTCACATGGATCTAGTGTATTTAGCTTATACTATGATTATAGTCATAGACAACATAAATAATTTAATGATTACATCTTCATACTCTACTTCAAAATCATCCATGAGATTCAAAATATCCTTCAACTGATCTTCACCAAACAAAATCATTTCCTATGAATTGCATTATTGTAGCCCTAATATAATTTGATTTTGGATTTGAATACCCAAGAATCCCAATAAATTCTAACTATTTTTACCTCTCAAGCTACAAGGGTATTCTTCCTACAACATTTGCTATTGTTGGATTACCCTGAACATTGGGATTTCCTTGAACATTTTGATGATATTGAGCACTATGTTGTACATTTCCCTGAACATTTTTGTTAGGAACAAGATTTTCACCTTTGGGTGGGTTATGCACATTTCCACTCCCATATCATACTTGAGATACATGTTGATGTTGTTCACCTAAACTCTAATATTAATGTTTTTTTGATTTGATACTAAATTAAATTGGGAGTTTAGAGGCATAGAAGAAGCAATTGTAGATGTGGGAATACTGACATAAACATTATATGAACTAGAATGAGTAACATTTTGATAATAATATTTGAATGTATCACTTGTCTTACTCTCATATAATCTCTTATTCTCATCACCTCAACCACCTCTAACTCATCTTTCAAGTCTTTTAATCCTTGTAATAATTATTCCTTAGTTGGCATATGTATTCCAAATGATGAACTGTTTTGGGGACTTTGAACATTTTCTACATTGACTGATGGAATAACAAAGGTATTAGCTCAATTTTCATATACTAGATTTGAAAATATTCTTGCATGAGGATTATTTTGTTGAAAAGAAAGAAAGAGATTTTTGTCTTTCCCTCTCATGATTCTCATAAGCCTCTTGAATTTTGGATTACTTGGAATTGAAAGGTGTCTTAAATATAATCACCAAGGATGGAGTAGATGTAGTGGTTTGACTAGTTGATAAAAAATGATCATTTTGGATAATATGAGATTTTTTGGTCCTTTTTGTTTCCATTGTTCTTTATTTTGATGTTCAAGATCAAGATTCACATGTTTATTTAAATACCTTCTTTCATGGAAATATTAGGTAAATAGTATTGTTATCATACACCAGTTTGGAGATACTCGGAGTTGCCACCCAATGATTTTGTAATCACAATATACATCCAGATATACATTCTTTTCACACTGACTCTTATGAAGATTTTCCCTAATAGAGTCACCAATCTATTGGAATTTCCAATTTATTTCATTATTATCTTTATAAAGTACTTATCTTTAGTGTTTAAGACTCTCAAATTAGTGGCCAAAAAATAGGAGACCAAAATAGTTTCTCCATTCAGTACTTTAGGCTCTGCTAGACCTAGGGGGTGTAACTTATTGTAATATTTATTGATGAAGAAAAATTTTCTCACAAATTTTACTAATATCTATATGATTATTACAAGATTAGCTAGATCTTTAGTAGGTATTCATGACAAAATTTTGAGAACATATAAGTAAAATTAACTAACTATTTAACATTAAAGATACTGAAATAATTTTGTGCTTTTAGAGGTTTTATGATTCTAAACTTTCTATCAAATATATTCTTGATCGGTGCCTAATCTTGGGGTATAAAGTAAAATTATCCCATGAAAGTGTCTCTTTTAGACATCCAAATTTCAAACTTAGAGGATTTAAAGTATCACTTTCTTACAACGACACATCCCAAATAAGGGTATTCTCCACAACTCTTCTTAGCAATCCCTAATGCAATAGATTACCCTCCATACCCTATTTAAAGCATGTTTAATCTATTACTTGAATAGAAGTAATAAAAAAGATACAAAATATAGAAAATATGCATAGATAAACTTTGAAACCCTTGATTTCTTTATTTAAAAGTAAAATTCATACACTCAATGAGACAATTGTAGAGAAGACACACTAGAATTAAGATTTTCATGTTATTTGAACTGAATAGAAAACATATCCTATAGAGATTTCCACTTGCATGAAAAATTATTTCTACAACTCATAAGTATTTACTTCTCAATAGTCTATCTCTAAGATCCAAAAACTAGAATCACCCCTTACAATATTACAAGTCCCATACATAGAAAGAGAAAAACATGTCATCCTAATAACTAAATAACAACTTTTAGCTACATTTTAACCCATTATTAAAATAAGAGTCACTTGGGGACTTGTTCCCATTACATATAAAATTACATTTGCAAAAATTACTAATGGTTCACATGTTGTTGATGGAGATAACCAATATTGATGCTTGAACCACCTCAAAATTATTAAAATTAGTCATATGCTAATCTAGATTTGAACTATTATGGATTGATGACTGATTGAAATGAAAATATGCCTAATTTTGATATTTATCTCCCAAAAGTACATGTGTCTTCTTTGAAGGACACTAGAAAGAAAGTACCTTTTATATTGAATCACTGTGAGCTTCATATTTTGCATCTAGGATTGCCTTGATTTCCTTATTGGAACTATAAAAAAATAACCCTAGGGAAAAAAACTCATCCAAAATGGTTTTCAATAATCCCATAGTCAATTCTCCATTAGTACATATTGAAGATGAAATATTAGGTCCAATTGCACCCAATTCAACCTTTCACTGATCTAAGTTTTTGACTTGACCCTAATCTCCCAAAATATCTGGTATGATCCTTTTCTCAACTCCTTCAAATAATCCCATTTTATCTTTGAGTTGCTTGTCAGGTTTCATCATGTAAGCAATAAATCCTTCAATTATCAACATCATATCACTTGTTTCCTTTATTTTTGTAGGAGCCTTATGATCATTTTTTACATATCTAAAAAGAAATGCCTTATCATTGCAGTCATAGGCATCCATTTATCTATTGTTTCCTTAATATTACTCTTTTCTTCTTCATTCTTAGAAAAAATTGATCTCAAATATGTATATTCCTTCCATGTATTATAAAATTTACTTATTATATTGGGTATCCTATAATTAATTAGGTTTGTCACTAGTTTACTAACTATTTACATCTTATCCTCTTTACTTCCCTTAATTTTCTCCTTTAATTCCTTTATCTTTGTAAGAAAAGATTCCCTGTTGGATGGGAATAATTTTTTTTGAGATTGATGGAGTAGAAACTATTGGAACTACTACACTTGTAGATGCAAGTTACAAGGGCCTCAACTAATTAAAATATACAACTACTTTTATATACTAGTCCCATAACTTATCAAAATCAGCTTGCAACTTCTTGGATGTGGCTTCATTGAATAAGGATATATTAATAGCCAATGATCCATCTTGGGAGTAGGAGCATCTACAACTCTCTTTATTATCAAATCCCCTTTCAACTCATGGATTTTGTTAACCACCCTTTCCCTACTAGTGTATGGAGCCATAGCCCATATTTCCAAGATCTCAAATTTAGAGCTAAACCTTGATCCTTAGAAAGATTTCTCTTCAGTAGCAAATAATTCTTGATCATTTCTCCTTATTGTGTTTAGAGAAAGTGCAATAGTGATATCTGAATCAATAAGTACCAATAATCCACTATCTTGCATTAACTTTCTTCCTTGTTTAAGGTTCATTTTTCCCACATTGAAATATACTTCATGTATCATTTTCTTAGAAATTTCATCCCATTTTGAGGGATCATCCTTATCCTTTGATATAACAACCTTCCTTTGGTACTCATATATTTTTTATTCTCACTAAAAAATCCTTGAAATCCTAGGTCCTAATAAAATCATCATCTATCTCCCTCCCTCCTTCCCTCTCTTTCTCTATCACTCTCTCTCACTCTCAATCTCTTCCACTTCCTCCTCCCACCTCTACTTATCTCTATATCACCTACCCCTTCTCACTCTACTTTTGTCTATCTCACCTCTCTCTCCCTCCCTACTTCTCCCTCCTCCTCTTTCTCTCTCTCCTTCCCTCTCTGCTTTTATCTATCTCACTTCTCTCTACTTCCCTCCTTCCCCCTCCCTGCCTCTCCTTCCCTCTCTACTTTTGTCTCTATATCTCTCTTTATCCCTCCCTCCTTCACTTTTTGTCTCTCTACTTCTCTCTATCTCACCTCTCTCTCAATCTCCCTCCATCCTCTCTACACTTCTCTATATCACCCCTCACCCTCTCTCTCTCTACCTATCTCCCCTTCCCTCTCTCTCCCTACCTCCCTCCCTCCTTCCTTATCTAATCTCTATCTACCTTTTATCTCTCTACCTACTTGTTCGTGCTTCCTTACCTCTCCCTATCTCTCTCTTACTACCTCTCTTTTATTATCTCTTCCTACATAAAAAGGGAGATGGATGGAGGGATTGAGAGTGGAGATAGAGAGAAGTAGAGATGGAGAGAGGGAAAGAGGTAGGGTGGAAGAGAGAGGACAAGAGAGGCAAGTAGAGAGAGGGAGAGGAGAGAGAGGAGTGAGGGAGGGAGGGAGGGAGGGGGAGAGAGAGAGATAGAGAGAGAGAGAAGTACAAAGAGAAAATTTAGATGGAAAGAAGTAGAGAGGGAAGGTGGGAGAGGGAGGGAGGGAGAGAGAGGTAGGTGATATGGAGAGAATTACAAAGAGAAAAGTTAGATGGAGAGAAGTAGAGAGGGAAGGTGGGAGAGAGAGGGAGGGAGAGAGAGGTAGGTGATATGGAGAGAATTACAAAGAGAAAAGTTAGATGGAGAGAGAGGGAGGGAGAGAGAGGTAGGTGATATGGAGAGAATTACAAAGAGAAAAGTTAGATGGAGAGAAGTAGAGAGGGAAGGTGGGAGAGGGAGGGAGGGAGAGAGATGGAGAGAGATAGAGCGGTGAGATAGAGAGTAGAGAGGAAAGTAGAAACAAAGAAAGGGAGAGGTAGGGAGAGAGAGAGGTGAGATAGAATTTTCCAAAGAGAGGGGCGTTATGAAAGAGAGAGAGGTAGGTGATATGGAGAGAAGTACAAAGAAAAAGTTTAGATTGAGAGAAGTAGAGAGGGGAGGTGGGAGAGGGAGGGAGGGAGAGATATGGAGAGAGAAAGTGGTGAGATAAAGAGTAGAGAGGGAAGTAGAGATAGAGAGAGGGAGAGGTATGGAGAGAGAGAGAGGTTAGATAGAATTTGACAGAGAGGGGAAAGATAGAGAAGTAGAGAGGGAGAGAGAGCTAGGGAGAGATATAGAGAGGTGAGAAAGAATTTGAGAGAGAGAGGTAGATATTGAGCTCAAGGGAGAGAGGGGTAAAGAAAGGGATGAAGATAGGGGAAAGAGAGAGGTCTAGTGTGCAAGGGACAAGGGATATAGATAGATTGATATAAAGAGAGAGAGAGTGAGAGAGAGAGAGAGATGATGGAAGCCTACTAATTTCTAAAACTTGACTAAGTGAAAAATAAAAGATCTTTAAAAACATAGAATCTACATTATAACTCCTAGAGATACTAAACATTCGCTAACATCCTGAAACTATATATATAAAATATAACTCAAAGTATAAGAAAGTAAATGTCCATACATAACGTGAGCGATTTTAATTATAACACACTCACAATTTCTTTTTTATAGGGGTGAACTTACATGTTGGTCACTGTATACCTAAATTTAGAGTAAGGGCCTATATATGTTGAATAGATTCAAATCAAGGAAGAAAAATTAGAATAGATCTAGAAGATCATTGCAAGGTACGAAGATCATATATAGATGATCAATAAAGGAGCCACTGCATGAGATAACATGCTACAAGGATTAAAAAATAGTTGGAAATATGGTTGTAAGATACTTTTGAATTTAATAGAAACAGTTGCACTAGTGTGATATGTGGCACTGCATGCACACTAAGAAGCCTTTCAATGCATAAATAGTTAAATGAAACTAAACCCAATCATATTCATAACTATCATTATTAAACCTACAAATATAACACAACATTTAGTTCCTATTGAGAAGCCAAAAAAAATACACCAATTTTTAAGATCGCAAATCTTAGGCCTTATTTAATGGGGAAAATGGTCCATAATAGTTTCACAAAAATGGAGCAAGCTTTCCTAGTAGAGTTGGATCAATTTAATCCAATTGCTTATATGATTCAAGAAACAACAAGATGTAGGTAGGTTATACATTACTAAAGTGTCATTAAATAGGTAGTCAAGGAAACACTTTTATATAGATTTCTATAAATGGGAGCATAACAAACATTCACGCATGCATGAGAGACCTCAACTCACAGACATGTTTTCACTTGCAAGGGGTATGAGATTTTTGTTTGAAATTTATGTTCTCCAATTGTGAGTCTAATTTTGTAAAAGGGTTTAACATATACAATGCATGCAAAAAAAAAATTGTTAATAAGTTACTAATTAAGAAAAGAAAAAAGATGACTTTCAATTTACTTTTGGGTTTCATAATCCTAAGTTTAGAGTAGATTGAAAAATTTAAATGTTTAAATAATGAAAATCTAAAAATTACTTAGCTTAACCAAAAGGTATTTGGAGAAACGGGCTTAAAATTCAAGGTAGGTAATTGCACCAAAAGGGAGGATGGAAGCAAATGAGAAAAAACTTTAGGTAGTAGGAGTTTAGGACGATAATGAAATAGTTTAGAGTGAATTCTATAGGTGTGATCGTAGAGGGAGAAAGGGAGACATGAGATTCCAAAGTAGGAAAGCATGGCACAAATTACAGTGAGCCATTGAAAATAGTCCATGATACATTCAAGACTGATGCACTAAAAATTTCTATAAAGGATTGCTATCATTAAGAAGACCTTGCACATATCATGTCGATTTTGTACACAATATCAATTTCATGCAAAAATTTTGTGCAACCCCCAAAGTGAAAGAGAGTTTAGTTTGTTGTCTGATATTAAAACCATATAAGTATATAGTTGAATTAAATTATGGAAATAAAAATTTAAAAAAGATAATTAAATCAAGTTTAACATGCATTTCCCAACTTAAATAATTTTCACAAATTAATTAAATAATAACTTATTTTCATTTCTATTTTAATTTTATTTTCTCCTTTCTCAAAACACCAAAAATATTTCAATAATCAATATAAGTAATCATTTAAATTTCTAGCATTTCATTTATGGAAAATAATAAATTTAAACCATTAATTAAATAAACATTTATTGGTCATTCATCAAATAGAGGGATTCAAAAATAACTCCTAACTCAGATTCAAGTTAATATTGATCAAATATGACACATACCATACTTGATTTAAGTATGATCAATGAATATATAGGGAGTCCTATTGTGAAATCTTTGAAATAACCACCGTTGAAGAATAACTTAGACCTATGTAACCAGGTGGAGAAATAAACCTATACCTATAACCACTTAACACACACAAAGGGTACCTACTCAATATATATAGCTAAAGCACAACATAATCATAAACACCCAATGAAGTACAATAACATAAAGCATAAAATAAAATCCATACATTCACTATTATTAGCAATAATCAGGTTTATATTTAATCATTGCATAAATAATGCACATCTCTAAGAACTAAAGCATACTAATAAGTTAGGAATATAAACATATAAAATTGCAACAATTGACATGTTGAGGAACCTCATCTCAAACATGTGTTGGTTCATACACACCATTAAAAGAAAGAATGCAACCACATCAAGAAACACAAAGAAATGGTGAAGCTAAAACACCACTCACATTTGAAACACTGATCTCACATCATTAAGCTGAAAACGATAGGGGAACTACATTTCCTCTCTCCCCCTCCATCTCTAGACATGCCTCCCTCTCTAGATATTCATCTATCTCTCTCCCTCTCCCTCTACCTAGGCCTCTATATCTATATCTATTTTCCTTCTATCTCCATCTCTCTATATTTCTTCTTCTATCTCCCCCTCTATGTATATCTAGTTTTCTCTCCATCTCTCTCATTCTCTCTCTCTCTCCCTCTCTATATATTTATCTCTTCCATCTCTATCTTTCCCTCTCTCCTCTCTCTGTTTATCTCTCCCTCTCCTCTCCATATTCATCTCCTCCATCTCTCTCTATATCCCTACCCCTCTCTCTCACTCACTTTCCACCCTCTACCTCTTTCTCTTTCTATCCCTATCTCTCCCCTCTCTCCCTATTGGAAATATAATATGACCCTATTAGTAATGGAGCTTGAATATCTTCCTATTTAGATGTTTTCTTTCAGATGTGTTTGAATCCTTGTAAGTGGATGCATAGTTGACTTGAAGCTAAGACTTCTCAATTAAGACATTTATTGCACAAACAAAAACATTTTCTAAATGACCTATCAATTGACCTCATACACTATACAAATTTATGAAATTGACCTTTCACACCTATGCACACCAAGTTATGATTTCTAGTTATATTGTTATCTTTCTTCCCCCACTCCATCAAATACTTCTGGCATTTCTTTTTTGAAAATATTCTCAACATTCTATCCCTAAATACCATGCCAAATTAATTCAAAATGATAGATACATAGGTGCTTTATACCGATCAGTTATTCAATGCATTAAAATTTAACATGGATGAGAATCATCCACATTCATTGACACTCCTAAAAATTGAATGCTAAGCTCAATATGGTGAGATGATGGGTTCAAAAAAAAGAAAACCATTTTTTTCCCTTTTCTTTGTACCACTGTCAATATTGACATTGAAAAAACTCAAGATAGTCACACTAGGCTCACTAATGAGGATGTCAAAACTCCCTACAAGAAGAGAAGATTGAAAGTATCTCTTCATTATTTGTATTTTTTAAATTTGGAATTTTCATTATATAATTATTGCTTGCAGAGTTGTTGTAAGAGACCAGGTGTCTCTCAACCCAACCAATGACTGAGAATGCAAGGTTTTTGTTTGTTTTGTTTGTTTTTGATTTTTTGTGGTTTTTGTAGTAAATAGAGATAGGTGCGATTTTGAAATTAAATACAATAAATTGGTAAAATGCCTGAACAACAATAAATCTATGTTTTTTGAACTGAGAATACTTTCCTTATTCAAATACAACTATTACAATCTAAAAGGCAATACATGCATATTAAAAGGCAGCTGGTAATTAATTAAAAGGAACCTAATTTTATTGCAGCCAGACGCACAGATTGAAGAATATAAAGATACATGAAATGAAATCTTTCCCTCAACCAAAATGATGCCAAATACCACTAGAAATCTAGGTGCCCAATCTGGAGTAGACAAAGAGCAAAGAACAACTTAGGCATTTCTCTTATTTCCTTCACACGCCAATCTATTGGTATAGTATGGCCTTCAATAGTAATAATAAATATACGATCGAGAAGTATGAAAGCCAAAAAAACTAGAAATGAGCCTTAGTCAAGTCGCCTCTGATATTTAATGAAAATAATTCAAACCCTTATTGAATCCTTCCTCTGTAAGGAAAAATATGACTTCTGAATAAAGTCATCCACTGACAAGCTTCAACTGGTATCTCATAGTCTTAGTATGTCTGATTTTGAAGATGGAACGTTCTTCAAAATCCAATGATTCATAGAAACCATTGTTTCACAAATCCCAATGTTCTTAGAGAGAAAATAAGACAAATTAGAATAATTCACAATGAAGTTCAATTTTCCTTGAGATGAAATATAAACCTTCTTTCAATAAGCTGACCCAAAAAAGCAAGTGAATGAGCATTTTAAATATTATAAAATTCACCTCTTCAAACTTAGGAGAAATAATTAAATATGGAATCCCATTTTAATAAATGACTATTGAGTAAATAAGTCATTAATATTCACCCTTTTAATATAAAGCATTAATAATTTATATTATTCCATTGATATTTTAATATTTAATTAATTGACTTTATATTATAAAGTCACAACTTCAATATTTCTCCTAATATCATTAAATGCTTTGATATTCACCATCTACTCATCAAACTATCAAATTGGGTCAAAATTGAATTGACCAACTGAACTAGGTGCCCTACCAGAAATAGTAACTCCTGCCTGCCTGACTTACTATAAATAGTAAGTATCCATAAATCACTCTGAAAGTGTTTTCCAAGGCCAAAACCTAAGTCAACTATTGGAGTAATGTTCCCAAATGCTGGATAACTACCTCAATTGATCCTCTAAACACTGCTACTAGCCTATGAGGATCTGAATGATAGGCTAACCCCTGAAATAACTATACTTCCTAGGAAGGGGACATTATAGTCCACCCTCCCTAAAATTAGTTGTCCTCAAGCAATCTCAGCTCTAGATGCTGTAAAATCTCCTCTAACTCCCATGTAGCATCCTCAATCAACAAGTCTCTCCACTTAATCGAATACTCTTTGATAACCCACCTTTCAAAGATGTCTCTCTCTAACATCGAGGATGGCCTCAGGCACTAATATCAACTTCCCCTCATCATCAAGTGGTGGCAGTACTAGAGACGGAATCACATGCTGACCCAACACCTTCAGGCGAGAAACATGAAACACGTTGTGAACCCTACTATCTGTCGGTAAATCCAACTCATATGCAACCTCACCCACTCATTTGATGACTCGAAATGGACCATAGTAGTGGGGTTTCAACTTCTCTATGCCAATCTTCCATAGAGTGGATTGACGGTAAGGCTGTAACATGAGATACACCATGTTACCCACTGCAAAGGAATGCTCAACCCTTTTTTGATCAGCATACTACTTCTGCTGATTCTATGCCCACTGGATATTGTCTCTGAGAGACCTCAAAATATCCTGCTGATCCTGCATCATATCACCTATGCTAGGCACTTTGCTATCACTCAACACCAAATCCAAAAGGTTGGGTGCCTCATACCTGTACAATTCTATAAAGGTTGTCATATGTATAGTTATGTGGTGAGTAGAGTTATAACAATACTCACAGAGGTATATCCACCTCACCCAAGCTCTCTGCTATCCAGCTATATAATTGCACAGATATCCTTCCACCCACTTATTGACAATTTCCATCTATCCATCTATTTGTGGATGGTAGCTAGTACTAGGTGCTAGTTTGGTCCCACAAAGTCTAAACAATTCCTACCAATAGTTGCTCATGAACCGACTATCTCTATCACTGACTATAGTCTAAGGCAAACCATGTAACCTGAATACCTCTTTGAAGAAGAGCTCTATAGTCTATGATGTTGTGAATGTAGTGGAGATCAGAAAAAATTGTGCATATTTTTTAGCCGATCAACAACCACGTAAATACAATCTTTACCTTGGGCTTTCGGCAAGCCCGTGATAAAGTCCATTGATAAGCATTCCCACTTCTTGTGAGGTATCAGAAGTGGCTGAAGCAATCCAACAAGATATGTGTGTTCCTGTTTGTCCTGCTGGAAAATAAAACACTCTCATACATACTGAAGAACATCAGTCTTTAGCCCTTTCCAAGTAAAGCATTCCCATACTAGCTTATATGTTTTGAAATAACTAGGATGGCCTACCATAGGAAGATCATGAAAGGATATTAGAACTATATCCTTCAACTCTGAATCAAGAACCAACAAAATCCATCCCTTGTAAATGATCAAGTCATTCACAATTGTGTATCTACTAGTATCCTGCTCTAACTCGTCAATGATGCTAGAAGCCCATGGGTTCTTAGCATACTCTATAATAATCCGGTGCCTCGAATCCTCGAAGATAGGTACCATAGCATTCAATTGAGGTCTGTGAGACAAGGCATTAGCTACAACATTCTACTTTCCCTTAATAAAAGTGATGTTAAAATCATATGATTGTAGTTTTCTTACCCACTTTTATTGTCTTTCACTTAGGTATCGTTGTCCAAGGAATTGTTTCATGCTATTATGGTTTGTATGCACATTGAACTTTCTGCCCACCAAGTATTGCCTGAACTTAGCCAAAGAATTCATAATGGCTAACATCTCCTTGTCATAGATGTTGTAAAACCTCTCAGGACCCCTAAGCTTCCTACTCTCAAAAACAATAGGATGTCTCTCTTACATCAAAATGACACCAATGCCCTCCCCTGAGGCATCACAATACAAATCAAATGACTTCCTAAAGTCAAGTAATGGTAACACTGGACATGAAGTCATAATCACCTTAAACTTGTCAAAACACTCCTGAGCCAATGGTGACCAAGCAAATGCCCCTTTCTTTGTCAAATTAGCAAGGGGTGCGGCATGATGTGAGAACCTGCTTACAAATCTCTTGTAAAAAGCACATAACCCAATGAATCCTCTTAGCTAGATAAGGTTCTCTAGTACTGGCCACTCTACTATATCTTAAACCTTCTCAGGGTCCATACTCACTCCCTTGGCACTAATGATGTGCCCAAGATACAACAACTCAACCATGCCTAGCTAACACTTGGACTCCTTGGCATACAAGAAATCCTCAACCAAAATACCTAGAACTGTATCCAAGTGAGCTAAATGCTCCTCCCATGATCTATTGTACACTAGAATGTCATCGAAGAAGACCAACACAAATCTCCATAGCTAAGAATTGAAGACCCTATTCATTGTAGCCTAAAAGGTAGCAGGTGCATTGGTTAGACCAAAAGGCATAACCAAGAACTCAAAGTGACCGCAATGACATCTGAAAGTGGTTTTCTCTATGTCCTACTCCCTCATCCAAATCTGATGGTACCCGGATCTCAAGTCAATCTTTGTGAAGAAGATAGCACCGTGCAACTCATCAATCAACTCATCAATGTGGGGTATTAGGTACCCATTCTTAATTGTTTTCTTATTTAGTTGGTGGTAATCTATACACATCCGAAGTGATCCATCCTTTTTCTTCACCAATACCATCGATGAAGTAAAAGGTGACTTGCTAGGTCTGATATGCCCCATAGCCAACAAATCACTAATTGTTTTCTCTATCTCATCCTTGAGCTGTTTCAGATGTTTGTAGGGTGTAATCATAATGGGCTTTGCACCCTCCTCAAACTCAATAATATTCTTGGTGCCTCTGTTTGGAGGTCTACCAGGTGGAATATCACTAAACACTTTAGAGTGTTTAGTCCTTAGTATCTGAATGTCAGGATGGTACTCAACCTTCTACTACTCCTGTTGTGCTGGTAACAACATACACTCTATAGCCCAATCTAACATATCATGATGAATGAGTCTCTCCATCCGTTTGAAAGATACCATCCTCACATTACTCTCTCTGATGGCTTTAATGACATGTGGTTTCCCATTTACCTTGAAATTCATCTCCATGTCTCGAAGATTGAGTGTGAACTAACCCAAATCATGAAGCCATGCCATCCCAAGTACCACATCAGTATCTCCCATATTAAAAATTTAGAATTCAACCTTGAACTCAGTTGTTTAGCCACATTAGAAGATCTGTTATCTTTCTATCACATTTGAGGGTGTACCCATTAGCCACCTTAACTCGAATACTCTCAAAATCCTTTGTCTGTATGCCTCATCTCTCTACCAACCATGCATCTATAAAGTTATGAGTAGCACCAATTTCAAGTAGAGTGATCACTTTCTGACCTGCTAGGATCCCACATAGCCTAAAAGATCCATCTCTTTGAAGACTACTCAAATGTGCCTCCTATAACTTTCTTCCTCCCTCATTTTCACCATCATTTTCAGACCTTTCATCATCAGAATGCTCTAAATCATCTTGTTAGTCTGATAGATCAGATTGCTCTTCATCCTCGTAAAACCACTCCATCTAGTTATTTTTCACTTTGGGATGAAGAGGGCATACATGCTTCTCATCATAAGGTACCTTGCACCAAAAACACAACTTTTTCTTGTGTAAATCATTTAATGTTTCCCTATCAAAGGATGGTACATTTAATTTCTTAGGATCAAGTGGATCCTTCTTCTTGTCAAATGACCTACTCCTGTCAAATGATCTATTAGGCCTCATATAAGGTGTTGAGCCTGATGAGAACTTGCTGCGAGGTGTTGCAAGCTCCATACTATGTGCCTTCCTCATGGCCTCCTGAAGAGTAGGAGGATAAAATTCTTTGACCCAACCTCTCATTGACTCATACAATCACTCAATGAAGAGAATGAAAACTCTCCTCTCGGAAATACCTATCACCATGACTGCAACCCTCTAAAATTCATCAATGTAGGAATCCAAACTACCTGTCTGTCTGAGCTAAGCTAGCACCCTGAAATAAAGTTCTGGATCCTTTTTGTCAAAATTCTCTATGATCATATTGGTGAACTCCTAGTAGGTGGTAACTACGTGATGACCAAGCATGTACATGCCATGATGCCACCAATCCTGCGCCACCCATCAAGATGTAGTGTAGCAAACTTAATGGCCTCATCCTCCCGCATAGGTCTCAATGATAGGTAGTTGTCTAACTTCTGTACCCAAGACCTTGCTGAACTCTTATTTGAGCCATCAAAGTAAGGAAAGATAATCTTGTTGACTGCATGCTAAAGATCCATGTTCACCTGTGGCTATAGCTGCTGGTTCTGGGGAGTTGTGCGGTCAAATCTACCTCCTCCTCTGGGTTTATGCACATCCATAAACTCATGGAAAGACAAGGACTACCTAATATCAAGTGCCAATGTTGAGTATTCACCAAAGAATTTGGTCACATCTGCCACCGACATGCGATGATGTGGATGAAACCCAGTTTGGTGACCTTGTTGTTTTGCCTCTGGCATCAAAGGTGCCTCTCTAGATATAAATGTAGGTTGTCTCAGCCTACGCTCGTACAAGATAGGTGATGACTGCCATTGTATAGACACCACTGGCTGGTCTATGCCTGTAGTCTCACTCATCTGCCCTATCTGAAAGTAGTGTTGCTGAGGCAGAGTATACTACTCATCGTGCCCATCAACTGGGACATCATGTCCATCATATTATCATGCCTGCGCCTGAACTCATCATCAAAAATATCTCCTTCGACATGCTCTTTCCCTAGATCCCTATGTACCTCTGAAGGAATCTCATGATCTGCCATTAGCGTAGTGACACTATTCTCAATGCTATTAGAACCGGATCTATGAATATCCAGAACCCCTAATACTGTCTCACCTTCAGAAATAGGTGGACTTTTCCAATCCTCAATTCTGCCTATTCCTCTACCCTTAGAAAATAATATCTCTACTCATGAAAAATAATTGAAAAGGCACACATCTGACTGAAAAAGCATAGGATGGCAGGAAAACTATTCTCTTAGACAATTGTAAGAGACCAGGTGTCTCTCAACCCAAACACTAACTAAGAATGCAAGGTTTTTATTTGTTTTCTTTATTTTTGGTTTTTTGTGGTTTTTGCAGTAAATAAAGATAGGTGCAATTTTGAAATTAAATACAATAAATTGGTAAAATGCCAGAACAATAATAAATCCATGTTTTTTGAACTAAGAATACTTTCCTTATTTAAATCCAACTATTACAATCTAAAAGGCAATACATGCAAATTAAAAGGCAACTGGTAATTAATTAAAAGGAATATGATTTTACTGCAGCCAGACACATAGATTGAATAATATCAAGATAGATGAAATGCAATCTTTCCCTCAACCAAAATGATTCCAAATACCACTGGAAATCTAGGCACCCAATCTAGAGTAGACATAGACCAAAGAACAAAGGCGTTTCTCTTCTTTCCTTCACATGCCAATCTGTTGGTACAGTACGACCTTCAACAATAATAATGAATGTACATCTGAGAAGTATGAAAGCCAAAACAACTAGAAATGAGCCTCAGTCAAGTTTCCCTTTGTATCTAATGAAAATAATTCAAACCTTTATTGAATCCTTCTTCTGTAAGCACAAATATGACTTCTGAATAAAGTCATCCACTGACAAGCTTCAACTAGTATCTCATAGTCTCAGTATGTCTGATTCTGAAGAGGGAATGTTCTTCAAAATCCAATGATTCACATAAACCCTTGTTTCACAAATCCCAATGTTCTCAGAGAGAAAATAAGACAAATTAGAATAATTCACAATGAAGTTTTATTTTCCTTGAGATGAAATATAAATCTTCTCTCAATAAGTCGACCCAAAAAAGCAAGTGAATGAGCATTTTAAATATTATAAAGTTCACCTCTTCAAACTTAAGAGAAATAATTAAATATGACATCCCCTTTTAATAAACGACTATTGAGTAAATAAGTCATTAATATTCACCCTTTTAATATAAAGTATTAATACTTTATATTATGCCATTGATATTTTAATAATTAATTAATTGAATTTATATTATAAAGTCACAACTTCAATATTTCTCCTAATATCATTAAATGATTTGATATTCACCATCTACTCACCAGACTGTCAAACTGGGTTGAAAATGAATTGACCAACTGAACCAGGTGCCCTGCCAGAAATAACAACTCCTACCTGCCTAACTTATGATAAATAGTAAGTATCCATAAATCACTCTGAAAGTGTTTTCCAAGGCCAAAACTTGAGTCAACTACTGGAGTAATGTTCCCAAATGCTAGATAACTACCTCAAGTGATCCTCTAAGCAATTTTTCTAGCCTATGAGGATCTGAATGATAGGCTAACCCTTGAAATAACTGTACTACCTAGGAAGGGGACATTACAGTTGCCTCAAGTTCAAAGCTCTTCCAAAAGGTAAACTAGTTTATCCACACATCATTCTAATCAGATTTATCATTGAAATTAATGTGGATACCAAGCTCATCATGTTGTATGCTAACTTTTGCAGTTTGGAATATAGTCGAAGAATATTGAAGGAAATAATTGAACTTGACGTGCTCTCTTAGACCACATTGGTTGCAACTTAATCTAAGCAGAGACAAAGCGAAGAAACCTTTGAGAATTTTTAATGAACTATAACAATCAATTATTAAATTAAATTGAGTTCATTTTTGCTAGTATTATATCAACTTTTTTGGGTTTGGGAGTTTGGAGTAGGGTAAGTGGTTCAAAAAGATATAATTAAAGGTGGGTTTGATTTAGATTCTTATGTTAGTAAAGGTTTCCTTAATGTATAAGAAAAATCTAGAATTATTGACCATGCATGCAATCTACTTTACAAAATGTCTAAATGATAAAAAAATTCATGAAATGCGATGTTTGCTGGGTATGTGGAGAATTGGTGTTTGAATGAAGCGCTAGAACTATTTAAGAAGATTCATAAAAGGAATATATGTAAATGTCACAACAAAATATGTTGGGTTATTGATGCAAACCCCAATTCACCCTTCCTTGCAAACTCTCAACACAAAAAAATAATATCAAACACAGAGGTTGAGTTCCTGGAAATTAAAGAAAACTAATCTTTAAATTTCATTACAAAATTCTCTAGCTATTGGAAAATTACAAAGAAATTTGGAACTGCAAATCTATACACCCTTATGGCTGATTCAAACCACTACAAATCTGATTTATATCAGATTTAAAACAACAAGATATGACAATAAAAATATTAGCAAACCAATCACAACATCATTGATCTTCTCTACAACAATCTTTCCTACCAAACTCCACTCTACCAAAGACCACTTTCCAATTCTCAGCACAACATTGAAAGATACCTCCAACTATAGCAAAAAACTCTAGAAATCTGAACCATGGATGAAAAAAACCATTCCAAAAATCCCACACCCAACCTTCTAGCTTCCACATTCACCAAGAATATTTACTACTAACTCCTCAATTCCAAGCTTGGAAGAAAAGAATTAAACAAGGAAATAAATAATTTTTTTTTAAAAATGTTTTCTCTCTAACTTCCAATTCCAATTCCTAAGAAAGCATTTGCTGAAATGTTCCTTGAAAAGCCCCAAAAATCAAATAATAAATTGCATAAACAATTTTCCAGGAAACTGTGAACAAAACATTTATTAAATGTTGGCTTGCATTTTTAATTTATTCACCAACAATACTAAAAAGGTAGAAAAAAGACAAAAATTAAATAAAATTATTTTTTTGGTTGATGAGGATCATTGTGGACCTAGATGCTCTTGTATAAAACACGTTGGCTAAGAAATTTGTGAGCATGGGCTCACAAAATGGAGTTGAGTAGTGGGACTACTCTTTTAGGTTGAATGCAACCTGCAACAAACTCCCTCACTGTATAAGGTGCACTAAAAATTGTTTGCTTCTTCCTCATTTTCCAACATATTACTAGAAAAAATGCCTCCTTCCTCCAAAAATGTTGCGTTGTCTTCCTCCTTCCCCTCATGGACTCATGTTCACTATGAACCATCCTCCACCAAATAAACTCTCCATTCTCATCTTTTGTGGATTCTAACCCACCACAAACTGACCACCTCCACCAAAATCCCTCACCATCCTCTACAACTTCTATATGTAAATACGCATTATCCATACACCAATCTACAGTTACATTTTCTACTTTAATCTTTGCAAATAATCCAAAATTTACATTTACCTCATCCTTCTCCATAACTGCAATTTCATCCTTTGCTATGACATCTTCAACATTATCATCAACTACAATTTTTCTTTCTTCACCTGTCGCTGCAACTTTGAGCTTTTCCATCCACTTCTCTATTGCCAACATCTTCAATAAAAAATCTTCTTCATCTTTCCCATCTTCAACCACTATTGTTGCACTTGCTTCCTCTTGTTTATTATTTTCTTCTTTCTCCATACCTTCCTCATGGAATGTCTTTGCTGCAACTTCTTCATATTCCATCACTACATATTCATTTTTATCCTCTTCAACTACCTCTATTGTAGGCTCTTCATTGTTCATTCCATCCTCATCTTATTTTCTCATGTCTTTTTCTAGCTTATCCAATTGCTTTTTTATATTTGTGATCATCCTCCATGCCTTGTTTTCTTCATACCATCTCTATGCTTCCCAAATCATGGGCCTCTTGCTTATGACTATATGCATCTCATCTTCTACAATCTTTCACAACTTTGACACTTCTTTTCATGACTCCCTAGCTCTCAATTTCTCAAGCTTCTCTCTACCTGCAACAATCCTCACATGAGCTCTTCTTTACCACCTTTTATCCTCTACTCTACCCATAGGTCTTGGTGGATTCTCTCCACTCTCAAGATCTCCTGCTCTGATACCAAATCATGCAAAGCCCAACACACCCTTTCTTGCAAACTCCGAGCACAAAAAATTAATATCAAACATAGAGGTTGAGTTTCTAGAAATTAAAGAAAGCTAAAATTCAAATTTCACTACAAAATTCTCTAGCTATTGGAAAATTATAAAGAAATATGGAATTGCAAATCTATACACCCTTATTTCTGATTTAAACCACTATAAATTTTATTTATATCAGATTTAAAACAACAAGATACAACAATAAAAATATTAGCAAACCAATCACAACATCATTGATCTTCTCTACAACAATCTTTCTTGCCAAACTCCACTCTGCCAAAGACCTCTTTCCAATTCTCAACACAACATTGAAAGATACCTCCAGGTATAGAAAAAACCTCTAGAAATCCCACCCATGGGTGAAAAAAACCATTCCCAAAATCCCACGCCCAACCTTCCAGCTTCCACATTCACCAAGAATATTTACCAATGAATCCTCAATTTTTAGCTTGGAAGAAAATAATTAAACAAGGAAATAATTTTTTTTTTTTTTTTAATGTTTTCTCTGCAACTTCCAATTCCAATTCCCAAGAAAACATTTGTTGAAATGTGCCTTGAAAAGCCCCAAAAATCAAATAATAAAATGCATAAACAATTTTCCAGCAAACTATGAACAAAACATTTATAAAATGTTGGGTTGCATTTTTAATTTATTCACCAACAACAATACAAAAAAAATAGATAAAAGACAAAAATAAAAAATAAAATTACTTTTTTGGTTGATGAGGATCATTGTGGACCTGGATGCTCCTACATCAGTTATGGAATGAAATGATTGTTAGACTTTTTCAAAACAAATTTTTTGATGAGGCCTTGAAAATATTTGGAAGGATGCAAATGGCATGGCTAAAGCAGAACTTTGGGACATGTTCTATCTTTCTTCTAGCATATGGTAGATTGGGAGATCTTTGCAAAGGAAAGGATGTTCATGAAGAAATAAAGGGAAGTGAATTTGAATCCAATGCCTTTGTGGGGAGTGCCCTTGTAAACATGTATTTTAAATGTGGGAGTGTGGAGGATGCATGCCACCTCTTTGATCAATTGGTGGTTCAAGATGTTGTCTCATGGATTGTACTGGTGGTAGGATATGTAGGTAATGTATATATAGATGAGGCTACGAAACCCATTGAGAAAATACCTTTTTGGAATCTATTCTCATGAAGCACAATGGTTTTGAGCACTATGCACATAATCAAAATTTTGAGAATTCCCCTAAGCTCTTCTTAAAAATGCAACTGTTAGGTGTAAAGTCAGACAAGGAAACTTTTTCTAGTCTTCTCAAAGTATGTGCTAGCTTGGCAGATCTTTGCAAGACTAATGAGGCTCATAAAGACATGATTAGAATTAGACATATTGCTAATATCTTAGTAAGGAGAGAATTTTTTGACATGTATGCAAAATGAGGGAGCATTGAAGATACCTAGGATTTAGTTTCGTGGACCATAATTATTGTAGGATATGCTTTGCATGGCTATGGTGAAGAAGCTCTGCAAGTTTTTGAAAAAAACACTAAAATTTTCCACAAAGCAGGATGGTTTCACCATTTTTGGTGTTATTTCTACATGCTTTCCATATAGGGCTAGTGGAGCTAACCATGGATTTAGAGAAATAGACCAATTTTCCCCCTTTTCTATTCATCATTGTCAAAATTGCCAATAAAATTTTTTATGGCAATGCCACTAGGATCACTCTTGACTTACTAAGGACATCAAAACACTCTGTACGAAGGGTTGATTAAGAGGGGCCCATCACACTTTGTATTTTTACCTTATGGATTTTTCCTTGTAAAATTATCTCTTGCAGAGCTGCATTAATTTAAAAATCTTCTAGAAAATAAACTAGTTTAGGTCAAATCATTCTAACTAGATTTACCCCTCAAATTAATATGGGTACTAAGCTTATCATATTGTATGCTAAGTGTGGTATTTTGGAGATAGTCAAAGAATATTGAAAGTAATGACTGAAAAATGATGTGGTCTCCTGGATTGCATTGATTGAAACTTACTCTAAGTAGAACATGGTAAAGAAGCCTTGAGCAAATTTTATGAAATGCAACAAGTAGGTTTTAAGCCAAATGAGCTCACTTTTTGCTTGTATTTTATCAACTTGTGTAGTTTGGAAGCTTTGGGGAAGATTAAAGTTGTTGATAAAGATATACCTAAATGTGTTCTTGATTGTTGGAATGTGAAGTTCAATTTTATTTTTATTTCATCAGTGACAAGTAATCAAAATTGAATATACTTTTCTTTTTGAAATTTTTTCTTTGAATATAATTTTACAACTCATATTTCTTATTCTATGCAAAGTAATTCTTTCTATATAGTTTGATGATTGTTGTATCACTGATTTTTCTCCAAATTAATAAAATACTAAAGAAGTTTTCTCATTATTTTTTCCATGATATACTTTTACTAGATTTTCCGCATAAATCTATTTGTATTGTTCTTATTAAATTTCCTTGTTTTCTGTACTATAAATTTTTTACACTTGATTCACATGTTTATGTCATTAATGGTATTATTTATATGTATGCTAAATGTAGGATTATTGACAATGCATGCAAACTATTTGAAAAATGATCTAAAAAAGAAATATCTTCATGGAATGCAATGATTATTATGTATGTGCACAATGGATGTTTGAATGAAGTCCTAGAACTATTTGAGAATAGGCCTTTAAGAAATATACATATATGGACTACATTAATGGTAGCATATGAATATAATGGTTATGTGGAAGAGGCACTGAAGCTCTTAGAGGAATTGGAATAATGAAATGTTGTTTCATGGACTAAAATGATTGTTGGACTTGCTCAGAATGAGTAGTTTAATGAGGCCCTGAAGCTATGTGGGAATTTTAAAATGGTAGAAATAAAGCAAAAATCTGAGACCTATTCCACTCTTCTTCTAGAATGTGGTAGAGTGGGAGATCATTGCAAAGGAAAGAAGGTTTGAAGATGATGTCTTTGTGGGGAGTGACCTTGTTGATATGCATTTTAAATGTGGTAGTGTGAAAGATGCACATCACTTCTTTAATCAAATGGTGGTGTAAGATGTTACCTCATGGACTGTACTAGTGGGAGGATATGTAAGTAATGGATACATAGATGAGGCTATGAAACTTTCTAAAAAAATATCTTCTCGGAATCAAGTCTTATGGAATGAAATGATTGCAAGACATGCACAAAATTAGAATTGAGAAAGCCCCTAATCTCTTCCAAAAAATGCAACTGTCAAGTGTGAAGCTAGACATTGGCTCATTTTCTAGTGTTCTCCAAGTATGTGTCAGCTTGGGAGATCTTTGTAGTGAAAAGGAAGCCCATAAAGAAATGATTAAAAGAAACCATCTTGTTAGACATCTTTGTAGGGACCAAATTTTTGACATGTATGCCAAGTGTGGGGGTATTGAGGATGCCTCGTAAGTGTTTGATAAGAGACCCACCCAAGATGTAGTTCCTTGCAGTGTAATTATTGTAGAATATGCTATGCATGGCTATGGAAAAGAAGCTATTCAACTATTTGATGAAACACTAAACTACCACAAGGTGGGATGGTGTTACCTTTTTTGGTGTTCTCTAGGAATAGCCATACGGATTGTCAAGAAACTTTGAGTGTGTGGTAATTGCTGCTCAACCAACAAATTTATCTCCAAGATTGCTTCATAGGAAATTGTTGTGAGGGACGCAATCAATTCATTCACTATACCAATATGATGTGTTCTTGTGGGGATTATTGGTGATGTCAGGTGAAAAAATCAAAATATATCAACTTGCTTGTGCATAGTTTTTCTTTTTTTCTTCACACATTTATAAATTTTCTATGTGCTTATATCAGCTTATATATGTTTTCACTCTTATTTATTTATTTATTGAACAACAATTTCTACATTTTAAGAACTCCATTTGTAGACCCAACTTCCACACTTTGTGACTCATCTATAAGTCCACCTTGTGATTCCAACAAATCACATGAAAGAACTAAGACATTCCAAGCACTATCAAGACCTGACATTAAAGACCTTGGAATAGTGTTCTACAATTTGATTGTGAAAGATTGCCATTCAAGAGAGGTGATGCACCTATGAATTACTTGTGTTGATAAGTGCATAAAAAACACATCAACAGTAAGTAACTCTCAATTATGTGTAAAGTGTGGCCCATGAGCAATTAGGTCTATCTAAATTATACTAGATGTCAGACGTCATCATCTCAAGGCCCAATATACAACCAGAAACTTGAAGTAAATTCAGTCATGTCATTAATGACCCACCACTAGTAAGGTACATCACCTGTATTATGGAGTGTGGTCATGCCATAATATCTATAAACAATCGGATCTTGATCATATAGATCCCTATAAGTAACAATTGGATTGATCATGGCAATGTGCTCCTAGGCCCATATACGAAGTAGAGTAACCCATGTGCATATGATGGCTCCTCCTCAATGTACCACTTGGTACATGTCATGATATAAATGGGCCAATATACAAGGGCCCCAAGCATAAACATAGGCATCCTCCATGATCCGCTCAAGAACAATACCTCATCCTAGGCTAATAGTCTAGATTTCCTATCAAGAACCAAGGCTCCCATGATGATTCCCACAATAACTAGATTAATGTCAATGGGAATGTCAGTGTATCATCGAAGGTCAATATGTCCACCATGGAGCTCCATATCCTCAACTCCCAAAGCTTATAACATCAACTCAAGGTCAAGATTTGTATCGTAGATAATCCACTCTCCATGGATGGGTACCCTCAATTTCCTCTGAATTCCCTTAAGGGTAATGATGCCCTTTCTTTTTTGTAGGTGGAAGGAGGAAGTCTCTAAATTATAGCCCTCCACCAAAGCAATCATAAGAGATAAGTGGATCCTAATATCTACCATGTATGTATTAGGATGTAGTCTAGTCACTCCTAAGAAAAGAGCATCAAGCTCTCCCAAGGTAGTAATACACTCTAGTATATGTGGTTGGTGCTCGTGGGAAAAGAGAGGATGGAAGGTATCCTACACACATAATATGCACAATGTCAATTCACTAGAAAATTGAAAAAATCTAAGTCAACCTAGCTAGAAAGCAAAAGTGGTGCTATTTTACAAAAGCAACTCACTGTCTACCAAGAAAAAGTGTGGCAATATTGCAAAAGAATCACTATTTTTCAATAGAATCACTATATTGCAAAAGGGTTTTTGTATTGCAAAAGCATCACTATTTTAGTGTCACCCTAGTGCAAAAGTGATCCTCTAAAAATTGTCATTGTATCCTATAGAAGTGTCGCTATATTTTTTGTAAACACACCACCATATTATAAAAGTGTCATAGAATTTCAAAATCCACATGCATATGCAAAGGTACAATGCCCCATTACAAAGGAATTGTTGTATGTTGCAAAGCATCATGTTGAGTTACATAAGCATCACCATGATAGCGGTGCCTTTGTTTTTTCTAGTTCTAGCCTACCTTAGCAATCTAAAAATTCATGCAAAGGAAGTTTATCGAGGTACATATCAAGGGTCTTGCATCGGCTAGGAATTGGAACTCGTGGACTTGATCTAAATAGTGTATGGCACAAACTACATGGGCCATAACACTAGGTGCTCTAAATGATTTGGAAGCAATGAATCTCAAAAGCTCTCTGATCTCCTAAAGAAAAGTGTACAAATGATCTTGAAATTTACCCAAATTAACATATATGCATAGCATAGCCTAGGGTTTTAGACCTGCAACTTCATTTTCTTATTTTATATCTAGTCTTGGTCACTTTATTAGGGTCCGAGGATTTATTTTTCATCCTCTATGTAGTAGAACTGCTCTTGTGGCTTTGTCATGATCTCAACCTTTTTTTTTATTTTTCACTTGATCTCTTGAGGGGGTAGTACACCAACATTGCATCATCTCTTGAGGTATAGAGTGGCATTAGGAAAAATCAATAAATTTTTAAATTTTAATCTAAATAGTATCAATTCTTTGAAGCAATGCAACATGTACCTTGCTTCAAAGAGGGGAAAAATGTAGACACTTGGAAATGTCCTGAGTATATTACAAAACTAGACTTCACTTATTAACACTGTATTTCTCTCCTAATTCACCTAATTCATTTATTTAATTGAATAATTATCAAATTATTTTGTTAAATTCACCAATTTTCTCCTATTAATAAAATAAATAATTTTATTTGATTAATTCATCACTTTCTTCCATTTTGATTAAATAATGTCAAATTATTTAATTAAATGTCATTTCCCTCTTTGATTAAACAATTCTTAATTGTTTAATTAAAGTTCCTAATTTGTCAACTTGCACAACTAAATGATTTTCGTGAATTGTTTAATTAACTAATTTTCCTCCAATACTCCAACTTCCATAAAGAATATTCCATATGGAATGTTCCATTTTAAAAATTTGAATTCTTCCCTCCAACTCAAAATGTCTCCAACATAATTCCTAAAGTTAAGAGATATTGTTGAGTCTCTCATGGATTATTGACCCTAGATTAAATCTTTGATCCATTCCTTGATCCACACTCATATCCTCAATTTAATTTCATCCATTGATTAGTATTTTAAATTGTTACTATATCTACAGGTTAAATTTTGGGATTAGTGTGTTAGTAAAGAATTGAAAACATAAACCCAAAGAAAATAATGAAAACACGGAAAATAGAGCGATCTCACCCAGTGTCTTCAATCTCCATGGCTGATCTCCATTACACCTTCTAACTTGCTGATTGTGTTGCCCTCAGATCGAGTGTGTGAGCAATCTTTGACTATGCCAATGTCCTAAACAAGCTTTGAAGGATTTAAATCTTAAATGCTTATGCCTATGCAAATTTGACTATAATGTCTATCCTAGATCCAAGAGTCCTCCCCCCTTTGATGAAGAATCAGGCCCTCAATTTATAGACTATTTTGATGAGAAAATTGCTAATGAGATGAGGCCACTTGTCAACTTGTGAGTGGTTGAGGATGAGAACATTTTGGTCAATGTGCCAAAGAATTTAAAATTCTAAGTGGGGGGACATGTAAGAATTTAAAATTCTGAGTGGGTGATATGTCGGAATTTAAAATTTTGAGTGGAGGGCATGTCAGAATTAAAAATTTTGAGTGGAGGACATTTCATAATTTAAAATTCTGAAAATGTTGAGTGGAGAATATCCCTCAAAGATTCCATGTTGAAAGAAAATAAGGATTTTAATAAATCAATAAATTGATTTATTTGTGCAAGTGGGTGGTATTTAAATAAATAGACATAATTCATTTAAATGAGGAAGAATTAATGAATTAAGGTAATTAAACAAATTATGAAATTTATTTAATTAAAGGAAAACTTTAGATAATTAAAGACGTATTGAATAAATAAATAAAATTTATTTATTTAATAATCATGAAGAATAAAAGGACAAGAATTAATTAAACAATAATGAATTATTTAATTAATAGTTGAACGTGGACCAAGGACATAATTAAATGTCATAATTATGCTAGGACGAAAGTGGTACAAATAGAGCTTGTAGGCCTAGGTCATTTTTAAGTGTCTACATTTTTCCCCTCTTTGTCATAATGTCACTTGTCGTGTTATGACAAAGAAAATAAGTCAAATCCATGCCCCAGTGAAGGTATAGAGTATCAATGCCCCCTTGGGAAATTTTTCAAATTTTGGGTCAGTGGCAGAAAAATTTGGAAAGGGTCCTGATAAGTCAATTTGATGACTAGAAAAATGATGGCACAGTCGGGTTTGGATTGTGACATGTTTAAAGCGACCCACGGGATAGTCAAATTTGGTCAAATGAGCATCTAGTACTAACCAAGCTGACTTATGTCATTTTGACCTCTATAAATAGGTTGACAAAGGGGTAAAAGTCAATTCATTCTTAAGATTCACTTTGTACATTTTGAGAGCTCGTAGAGCGGTGCAAGGCAACAAGTATGCATTCCAAAGTGGATGTAGAAAGCAATTATGGTGAGATCATGCGTACATTCAAATGACCAAAGGGTCGTGAGTCGGCCAGATGTACCCCTATATCCCTCCTTGTAATTTTTCATTTTGCATGCCAAATGTAGCTTTTAAAAGCTAAATCTACGCGCAACATGCATATGCATTCACATAAGCTACATTCACCTTCACATTCGCCGCGATTTGATGCGTCGTGACACAAATGACATGCTAAATTAGGGCGACCCAAGGTTTTGCGCTGCATTTATCAAAAAATGTGACACATTCACATTTTTGAGTCACATTTGCATGTTTGAATGCCGCAATCATTTAGTTGCTACGCAATTGTCGAATTGCAAGACACATTAGAGTGGAACGATGTAAGTTTCAAATATCATGACGCATGCATTCTGATGCAACACATTTGTGAGATGGAGTGAGACAATTTCCATTTTGTGACACATTTGATTTTGCCTTTGACTATGGCTGACTTTTATGTTTGTGAAACTTTTACTAATTTTGATGATACTGACAATTGGCCAAAGGTACTGATGCACTATTCAGTTTGTGCAGGGACAACTTGCCCCAATATACACATGAGAGAGCAGGCTTATGACATTTCAGTTTGCTAACTAGCTGACTCTGAGGGAGTGATGATGACTGATGTGGCTAGGTCTTTTCTATGTCACCTATATGCCTGCCATTAGGGTGAATAGGGGATTACTGACTGCGCTGTGCGAGTGGTGGCATTCTGAGACTTGTTCCTTCCACCTACTGACGAGTGAGGCCACTATCACCCTTGAGGACATCTACTATATCCTTCGAGTTCCCATCCAAGGAGAGTGGATCATCTATGATCCTCGTCATGGTGAGCAGACATTCTGAGTGTACTACCGAGATGAGGGTGTAGGACTCGACATCTAGGGATACAAGATCCAGTGGGATTTTATGGTTGAGCATTATGCTCATTTTGATGCCTTTTTAGTGACATTGATTGGAGGTATTTTGATTCTTGACCATCGGGGACATGGATTCCCTATTGGCTGGGGGGATGTTCTTGTTGGGATGAGATGGGATAGGACAATTTATGCCTGGGGTCCTTGTTTATTGGGGACACTCTACCACTAGCTACATGAGGTTGTTTACTGGAGAGCCGAGAGTATCTCATGTGGTATGGCCTTGATGATGATATGGACTTGGGAGCATATTGCTATATTTCACCCTCCTATTGAGAGACCACACTTGGCGGAGGGGATGCCCTATGCCTACTACTATGCAGGTGCTCTACAGTAGACCCGAATGGGTGAGACAGGTTGGTGGTGGCATATGATTGACACGATGGTGCCTTTTATTTGGAGGGCATACAGAGATTGTCGACAGTGGGATGATGAGGTGGACCATCTCAGCTTATGCTGATAACATCTATATTTGATTGGTAGGACTGTGTAGACTTCGTTGATTATCAAGATGTATTTTTTGTAGCGTGTCCTTAGGCAGTTTAGAGAGCAGCAGGGTGTACCTGCAGGGACAACTGAGTATGCATGGTCTTCTAGAGAGCATGCTTTGGGCCAACCATTCTAGTAGCCTTTATAGAGTAGTAGATTGATGGGCTAGGAGCCTAGCCATGGGGATGGAGAGGTGGAGCTGTAGATCCTAAGACCATAGCAAATTACGATCTATGGTGGCAGGCTTAGAGATCGGTGCCCTTGACAGATCCTGATGGGCCAGTGCCTATGGATAGATGATCAATGATACCTCAGGTGTCAAGGACTAGGCGGGGAGGTAGAGGTGGTGACAAGGGTAGAGGCTAGGGCAGGGATGGAGGCAGGGACAGAGGCAAGGGGAGAGGCCATGATAAAGACAGAGGAAGAGATGGAGGCAGAGGTGGAGATGATGGGGATGATGGAGGAGATGGCTGGATGTGGAGGAGAGATGGTCAGAGACAGGGCTAGAGGGTATGACAGCGTGTGGTGAGAGTAGCATTAGATGCTATTCCTAAGGTGGTCGAGGATAGACTGAGGTAGGAGGATGTAGCCAAGGAGGAGGTCAAATAGGAGGATGAGGAGGACAATGATGAGGATGATGCCATGGATGAGGCAGAGAGACTACTTCGATGGCGGATGGTGGAGGGAGAGGAGGAGATACTATCATCCTTGAGATTTCCCTAGGATGCCATGACATATTAGAGGGTGGCCAATTTATAGCAGGGACTGGATGAGAGCATGGTCTAGCTCAGAGCATTGTAGTCAGAGCTAGAGGTAGCTCCAGTAGAGTGGGATTAGGTAGTGATCCGTCAGCAGGATTCAACTCAGTGGTGCGTCAAGTTTGCCACATTGTGTTTAGGGATTTCAGGGGATATGGATCATGAGTTAGCCATGGTGAGCATGAGGTTGGGTTAGTATAGTACCCTATATGAGTAGGCAGTTCTAGTAGAGTGATGGGATCCTACATTGTCATGGTCACATATGAGGATAGGTAGTGGGCACCAATTAGGGAGTGCCAATGGCAGCAAGAGTCAAACAAGTGCGGGAGGGTCCACCTCCTCTGGGTACAGGTCCCACCATTCATGCAGGCATGCCTCAAGTCACCACTTGAGCCACAGTCATGGGTCCACTGGTTTAGTGTAGAGGTCCGGACAGAGGCAGCCACCAGTGACAGAGCTGTCCACTTCTCAGAGTCAGGCCATAGTGACATCACATATGCCACCAATGGTAGATCTATCAGCATCACAGAGTTAGGGTGCAGTGCCACCATAGGTTTCCATGACTATGAAGATGATGCCATCATGGTCGATTCCATTGGTTACACTGCCAGAGGTTGCTATAGGTCCACCCATCATTTCAGTGTCGGTCCTAGGGCTTCAACCACCACATTCTTTGCCACGAGGGGATGATGAGAGTCTACCCTAGGGGCATGTTTGTTATGATGACACATTATGTATATATTATTGAGCCTATGAGGTCCATTTTTTTTGGATATCCTTTGACTTTATCCTGTGACATTGTACATTTTTGAGATGATATTATTTTATGCATTATTGATGTGGCCTATATGTGTGTTATGTGATGTTCTTTGATTTATGCATTGTGATATATGTGATGTGATGTATGATGTATAATTTATTTCCTATGATGCTTATTTATGATTATGATGCCATGATGATGCCATGCTTATTTATATGTGAAGACGATGATAATGTATTCATGAAATAGATGCAATGTTGATAATTATGTTGATGCCCTATTTATGATTATGTTAATGCAATGTGCAATGATATAAATATGATTTTATGCTATTGATGATGTATGTATGGAACTAATGCAATGTTTATATGATCATGTATGCACTCATGTTTTTGCATGTCATAGGATATCATTGTGAGATGGAAAAGAGAAGATGACCAGATTGACAAGAGAAGATGACTAGACTAAAGGAGATGCATTTTAGTTCCTAGACTGAATCCTTCAAAACTCTACCATGGGACTTTTAATATTTATTGCTCTTAATCATCATTGGGAAGACTGTTGTGATGACCAACAAACACCATGATATGACATAGATCGAGGTGTGCAAGGTCTTATCATCACCTAAGACAAGCAGTCACATACAAGGATGATCATGACTCATACCAAGAGCACAATTGTCCCAGTCTTTTTGTCATACTCAACCATAAGCAGAAAAAGACAAACAAGACAAATCATGAAACACCATTGCTTCTCTAAATCCTGTTTCCAGGACATCCTTGAGAAACTAGCAACACTATTTTCAAAGTCCAAAATAAAGCCATCATCATGATACGTCGTTGTTTTTCTAAATCCCTAAATCAGGATCTCGCTGAGAAACTAGTAATCATGCGTGTCAAAAGTTAAGACAAATGTCATGATACATCATGGATTCTCTAAATCTTGTTGTTGGGATCTCGCTGAAAAACTAGTAACATGATAAAAAGCCAAAAGACAAGATAAGATAATCATGATATGTCACTGCTTTTCTAAACCCCATTGGCAGGATCTCATTGAAAATCTAGTACCATGATGAAAGCCAAAAGATAAGTGCCAAGTGTTTTCCAATTTTGTCTAGATACCTATTGTTTTGATTTTAAGATGTTAGGTTTTATGATGATGACATGCCGGGGTGATAAAGTTTTGATAATGCTAAGATGACAAAATGTCAAAGATTTCCCAATTCAGGAAGGACACATCTTAAATAATGTTGATGTTGGGAGGATTTTATCCTTAAAAGTCAAAAGGACCCCTCAAAATGCCTGATGACAGATGACAATGCCTAGGAAGGACTCATCCTAAGGTGCAAGTGACATAGATTGTTCTTTAGAAGGACACATTTGAAGATAGTGACAATGCTTAGGAAGGACACATCCTAAGGAATGAATGACAAAGGTTATCTTTTAGGACACATCTGAAAGTGAACCAAGAGTTGACAGTTTGACTAGTTATGATAATGTGACTTGTCTTGACTGAAGTTTGGCCGATTTTGACTTGTGTTGACTATATGTCGATTTTGTTGTGATAATATGATTGATGCATATGAATAAAAGATTTCCACACCTTGTTTTAAGAGTTTTTCCTATTTTACAAATGATTTGTCTTGACTTAAAGTTTTATGATGTGTGTGCCAGTGTAGTGCTATGAACCCTAATGGATTGACCTAGTGCGGCCTCGGGGGCTCATCAATAGATGGCATTGCCTATGTCATTCACTCAAAGACCTCGTAGTTTGACATGACCAATGTCTTTGTCTTGATGACCAAAGACTGCATCATGATTTCATTTTGACAAACCTACAAGGACTAGCCTAATGTCTCGAGGACTCAAAAAGAATGAGTCTTGCCTACATCACAAATGCGTAGAGACAATGTAGTTCGGACAATGACATGGGCTAATTAACATGATTGAATTTGACTCCATTTTTAGGATTTTGACATTGATTTGGATGTTTTTGTGTTTTTGGCATGTTTCAATTTTTAGGCCTTTCCAAAACCATGTGTGTCATCTGCTGCAATTATATGATAAACGGTTTTCCCCCAGCTAGGTCCAAGACTTAGCCAATTTTAAGGGATATGAAAGGGATGTGCCTAGAGTACCAGATAGACAGTATAGAGGACTTGATGTCAACCATTATCAACCATGAAAGGAAGAGTATAATGTGGTAGTGATGAAAAACGTATTTCATCCTAGGCCATATTACACAAAGTGACAGTAGATGGAAAAGAAATGATTGATTACGTATGGAACCTGTTTGCTAGGTTTTCACCATCGTACTTATCCAAAGTTCCTATTTTCCAGGTTCTCACTATTGGGCGAATCATTTTTCTTTACTATTTTCATAATTTTTCAATTTTTTTGTATTTTACCAAATGTATCTATGGGTTAAATTTTGGGATTAGTGTGTTAGTAAAGAATTGAAAGCATAAAACCAAAGAAAATAATGAAGTGCAAAGGAAATAAAAATGAAAACATAGAAAATAGAGCGATCTCACCCAGTGTCTTCAATCTCCATGGCTGATCTCCATTACATCTTCTAACTTGCTGATTGTGTTGCCCTCAGATCAAGTGTGTGAGCAATCTTTGACTATGCCAATGTCCTAAACAAGTTTTGAAGGATTTAAATCTTAAATGCTTATGCTTATGCAAATTTGACTATAATGTTTATCCTAGATCCAAGAGTCCTCCCCCCTTTGACGAAGAATTGGACCCTCAATTTATAGACTATTTTGATGAGAAAATGGCCAATGAGATGAGTCCACTTGTCAACTTGTGAGTGGTTGAGGATGAGCACATTTGGTCAATGTACCAAAGAATTTAAAATTCTGAGTGGGGGGACATGTAAGAATCTAAAATTTTGAGTGGGGGATATGTCAAAATTTAAAATTCCAAGTTGACATGTCTAATTCTTAAAATTAAGGAGTGGAGGGACATGTCAATTCTAGACTGAAAGGGAGTGACATGTCAAAATTCTAAAATTGAAAGGGACATGTCGAATTCTTAAAATTCTAAAATGTTGAGTGAAGAATATCCTCAAAGATGCCATGTTGAAAGAAAATAAGGATTTTAATAAATCAATAAATTGATTTATTTGTGCAAGTGGGTGGTATTTAAATAAATAGACATAATTCATTTAAATGAGGAAGAATTAACAAATTAAGGTAATTAAACAAATTACGAAATTTATTTAATTAAAGGAAGACTTTAGATAATTAAAGACGTATTGAATAAATAAATAAAATTTATTTATTTAATAATCATGAAGAATAAAAGGATGTGAATTAATTAAACAATAATGAATTATTTAATTAATAGTCGAACGTGGACCAAGGACATGATTAAATGTCATAATTATGCTAGGATGAAAGTGGTACAAATAGAGCTTGTAGGCCTGGGTCATTTTTAAGTGTCTA